>OMLM01015188.1:24792-44877 GCA_900302695.1 Helostoma temminkii | reverse complement strand
GTCATTCTTATTGTTTTATCGCAAAAAGCTTGGCTTTTAGAATTGATCTTTTCATGCTGTAAAGTTTCATTGGTGTGACCTAAAAAACTAACATGAAGCTTAAAAAGACACAAACACACAATAGGAAACTTTGTGATTGGCAAACACTGCAGAGATCACTTCTGCATAGATGCTGTGTGGAAGCTACACTGAGCAGTTATATGGATAATACATAAGAAATAAGTCACTGTTAAATTGTAAAGTTAACTTAAAACGGTTCTTTTGGGGTTTCATATGTGCCTGAAAAGGAAATCCCAATCTATGAAGCCAGGAAAGGTAATTACTACAATAATGATAAGCAACTGAATTTAACCATGACTGGAAATTTAAATACCACTAAATTGAGTATTTTATAGAACATATATATATATTATATTGTATTTAGAATCTATCTATCTATGTGACAGAGCTGAATATAGAAAATTCAGGTTTAAAATAATGACTGTGTCAAAAACAGAGTTGAAAATTGGTTTGGAGAAAACTGCACTATATGAAAAGACCTCAAACCACAAATTTCCATGGATTAAATAAGAATATTTCAATGCTATAAAGTTAGTGATGGTTAAATTGAGTCATGTTTTTTTTTACTTCCGTAGACATGCTCTTTCTTTATGTTTAAGCCCCTATAGTTCAACTGAACTGTCTTTTAAAATTGTTACTATTAGGAATTAATTTTTGCAATTAGTAGGAAAGTAAATTCTGCTGTGATGACTCATACACCAACATCAACCTGCACAATAATTATCTTTAAATGTGACTGAAGATGTGGGTAAAAGCTGATAATTACAGTGTACACACTGTAATTATTGATGTTGCTGACAGATTACCCTGTTAGCATTTTGTTATTCACTCCAGTTATAGCCTGGCTGATTTGTATGAATATCCATCCTCTGTTTCTAATAGGCCTACTATGCAATTAGAATATTTAAGGCCAACCAACACAAATTAAAAGAAATCACATTCTGTCAAAGTGTTGTACATAAAATAAATCAGAGTTTTGCTAGCTTCACTATTCATGATGAATGCTGCATGTTCAAAAAACCAACAAACCCTAGTGGCAGAACAAGTCCTATTCATTCATTCCTTGTGAATTATTAATAGAGAATCTGACACGTTTCCTGCTACAGAAATCTCAAGGCTGATGGATTTATTTAGTGCCTCACATCACTGTTGCTGTTTTCATGTATCAGATCCCGCTGCAGAGGAGGAAGGGCCAAGCCAGGCAGGGTCCTCGGTGCCAGCTGTCGAGCTGCCAAGGAAACGAAAGGGAGATGTGGAAGAGAGGTCGGACATTCATATAAAGTAAGAGATGTGCTCTTTATGAAGAAAAACTAACTCTGTGCCATTTTGTTTTATGGTATCTGAAGTAAATATGTTTATTGTTCTGCTTCTTCTTATATATTAAATGTCCCACTATACGTGGTTTTGATCTTACAGACAAAGCACTGACTTTCAAATGGATGATGACCTTAGCAGGTACACTTACATCTTGGCTCGACATCTTGTGCACACACTTGTAAGAGAAACCCGACACAGAATTAGATTTTTGATCTCTCCTTTTTGCAGGTCTGAAGAAGAGGATCAGCAGATCAAAATGAAATGCTTCAGGTGATTCTGTTTTTACATCGCATGAGACTGCGAGTTCTCCAAAATCTTTGATTGATCTCATTTAGTGTGTGATGTGAATAATAATTGCATGATTCAGGTTGGAATTCCCTGTCTAGTTATGTGGTGGTTGTCTGATAACTGAATGCACCTGCAGGGAGCCTCACCGTCAGATTGAAAAGCGGCGGAGGGATAAAATGAACAACCTCATTGACGAGCTGGCTGCCATGATTCCCGCCTGTCAGCCCGTGGCTCGAAAACTTGATAAACTCACTGTTCTGCGGAAGGCTGTGCAACACCTGAAAACCCTCAAAGGTAACTTTTAACCCACATCGTAATGTCATTTTTCATTTTAAAAAGCCTTCATCATGTATCTTCTCAGTAGGGGCAAGCAGCATCTTTACAGACACCACCTACAAGCCTTCCATCCTGCCTCATGATGATCTCAGGCACCTTCTGCTGAAGGTAGGTGCCGCTTATGTGCAACCTTAACTAGTCTGGCTTGATTATATATCTATCTGTCTATGTATTAATGGATATTTCTCCATGTATCTACCAGGCTGCTGATGGTTTCCTGTTAGTTGTGAGCTGTGACCGGGCGAAAATTCTGTTCATCTCTGAGTCCGTCTCCAAGATCCTCAACTTTAGCCGGGTGTGTTTCAGTGCTACACTTATTTTCTGTAGTCATCAGCTTCTGTATAAATATTTAAAAGCACAGCGCTAGCGAATCCTGCTGCAAGGATGATGAGAGTGAAATGAGAGTGCAACTGGAGCTTGTTGCAATAGTTTATGGAATGAAAATAATCCAACTGAAAAGGAATTTGTGTCTATACTCCTAAAATGAACCAAATATAATATAAAAGTTTAGAAGATCTGCAAGGTAACAATAACACTTAGCTCATTGTTAATTAATCACTGCTAGATCACCAGTTGAAAGCACAGATTCTTCTCAGTGTGCTTTCCTGCTAGTATTTTCAGTTAAAGGGGAACTTCACAGTTTTTTTAACGTTTATTATGGTAGCTAGCTAGCTTATTATGAGCTATTACAGTATCTCTTATCTCTACTTATAGCTGAAGTTGATGACATTAATTGCTCATACTACAGATGTTGTAGTCCTGATGATGACATGTGGAGCTAGAAGCAGAGAGATATTTTAAAATAGGTGAGACAGAGGGAAATTTAAAGCCATCCATATACAAGTACTGCAACCACAGGAAGCATGTTGCAAACTGGTGAAGTTACTTGTTATTTCAGTGTGTGCATCACTGGATCTTAACCACTCAGTCCTCACATCATTTATTGTTGTGTGAGTCTGTGGATGTTATAAGCAAACAAAAAACACAACTTATTTTACTTAAAGTCTGATTAAAGCCTGACTGTAAGAAAAATTTAATCAGGGTCAAATATTTCTGCAGATCTAACAGTCTGAACATTTATACATTTTTCAGAAGTTAATAATGTTTGGCAGCCAGAATGAGAACCACACATGCTCTACATTCTTGACCACATTGTCAAGCTTTGAGGTAGACTGGAGGCAAGCATAAAGCAATTGAGAGCTGAAGAGATACACGAGAAAACTTAAGGGCTGCATGGAAGCACATGCTGTTTTGCCGGATCACTAAACCATGGTTGGATACTTGCTGCAGTAATTCTCTTTTTGTTCTTGTTAGAGTTCTCAGTTACAGTCCAGATAATTTACTGCATGCAGAACTACTAAAACACTATCTTTCAAATAAAATTTTGAAACCGTACAGTGAGAGTATAAAAGTGAACAACTGACACGTGTTGGCTGTCTCTACAATAACGTGACTAGTTGCAATGTAGATTTAGCACAAGTTTGACAGCATGACGTGAACAAAGACAGTTAAGTAAAACATGTTCTGTAAAAAGGCAAATAAATCCATGTTCTTCTTTTGTTTTCACAGTTGGAGCTGACTGGGCAGAGCTTGTTTGATTTTCTTCACCCCAAAGACATAAACAAGGTAAAGGAGCAGCTGTCGTCTTCGGAGTTGAACCCTCGTCAGCGCCTAATGGATGCTGCAGGTAGGTCTATTATTACCAACATAGAAAGCAGCTGAAATTAAAACTCAGCAACGTGACAATATATTTTGTTATTGTTTTATATTTTATCGCCTCAAATGCTGTCCTTCTGCGTGCAGGTGGGGTTCAGGTCCAGGCAGATGCCCCCACCAAGCCGTTCCACTTGTCCACTGGAGCTCGGAGGTCGTTCTTCTGCCGCATGAAACACAGTGGGACTGGCAGGGAAGTGGCAGGGAAGCATGAAGACAAACTGCTATTGCCCACTACTTCCAAAAAGAAAGGTGTGTTTAGTTAGACACGCTCAAATCAAAGAACCAACCATTTACCCAAACACATGTAAAAATAATAATCTCAGTCTAATAAAGAACATTAGTGTTGGTAGGAAGAAGGAACCTGCAACAGCTAATGCCATTGTCATGAATGTATCAGCTGAGCAAGTAAGAAGTATCAGGTTATAAAGGCTGCGCTGCACTGTACTATGAATGTGACTTGTGACTAGTCAGCTGAACCTCTCTCTATGTCATATACAGTGGCAAAAAAAGTAAGTAAAGAATTTCCTGGCTTTCTGCGTAAAGTGGTCATGAAATGTGATCTGATCTTAACTTTCACCAAAGTTACAAATATAAAAAAATGCAATTTTTCTAAGATGGTAAAACACAAACAGTCATGATTAAACACATAGTGATGAAAAAACAGCCGCTTCAACCAGTTATTAAAACAACAGTTTCACTTTTTACACCATCACTTTTGAAAGGTGCTTGTTAGTAAAGGCATGAGAGATTTTACTGGTTAATCAGCTTAGAAATGTGTTTGTTAACACTTGTGACTTTGGTGCTGGTCACATTTCATGAATAATTTATGCAGAAAACCAGGAAATTGCAAATAATGAAGTTCATTTTTCTTGCCATTGTATTTAAATGTACTTAAATGCAGATGTCATATGTTATAGTTATTTTTTAAAGAATACACTTCTGCATTAAATACCAGTTTTTTGTCCAAGATCACTTGCTTCATGCAGTTTCAGCCATATGAGTCAGGTACCAGGCAAATATATTCTCAAAGAGTTAAAGATTTCAACAGCTACAGAGCATGACAGAATCTAGGCACAGTGAATATAAATAAACACAGAGGAACACACTGATCCTTTCAAATCCGCGGCTCCTGTGGATCAGAGCTATTTTGGATCATTTCACTGCCGTTGTCTTACTCCCTTGAGAGCACTTGAAGCGATTCAGATCCAAGCAACACTGTGGCTGAGTTATTTCTCAAGGAAAAAACTAAAAAGTCACATTCAGTCCTTGAGCTGCATGGCATTTTAGCCCAGAACAGATGAGAAGGATTGAGGATGTGAACCAAAAGATTAATAAGATGTTTAAATGTGTTTCTAGGCAATGAGGTCAGTGTTCAGGCAGCCAGGAGAAAGCAAACAAATACAGTGGAAAATGTGTGCCTCTGTCTAGGAGGAAATAATGATTCTGATATCTGATGAGGATGTGGATGAGGAGTAGATGGACGTAAACCTTTATTTCTGTGGCAAGTAGTGACCTATATTAATGGAAATTATTAACAAACGAAAAAAAAAATTCAGAGTATAAATTCTGCTTTATGTTGTGCCTATGCACAAGTCTCATTTCACACAGTGATTATAAATTAAATGCAATAAAACACAGATGTGATGAAATGCGCTCAAAAGTATTTTCCACAATGTGGGCCAGGTTTGCAATTTTATTGGCTATTTTTTTTTCAAAATAGATGGCACAATTAAAATAAAACTGCTGTTTCCAACAGGAAGTAGGTCATTGTTATGTTGTATAACCCCAAAGTAAGAAGATGGAAACCTCACTAAACCTAATTGTGGTGATAGACAAAGGAGATGTAGCGCCACTCAGTGGTAAACCTCAGCAACTGCACTATAAGATTTGAGATACTAAAATATTATGTTTTCATGACATTTAACCACAAACACTGTCAAAGAATGCTATATTTTAATATATTAAATATATAAATTCTATGAAGGTGTGGTGATAGTAAATAGCAGCAGGGAGAGGGAGGCTGGGCAGAGCAGATTGGAATGATTTCCAAGTACATGAGAGTGCTAAATTTTAGTGCATAATAATTTAGGTACTTACCAAAAGCAAGTACTACACAAAATTTTTCTAATTTTTTTCCAATATTTTGAGTTTTTTTGAAAATGTAGAATAATCTCACCTATTGTAAAGGGGCCACAACTGAATGATGAAATGAAAATGTAGAATTGTAGCTGGAACTAATTATTGCAGCTCTCAACTAATGTACTGGAGCAAACACATTATTACCTGTGTATTCCTGTACTTTAAAGCCATATATTTTTTATTAAGCAGAATTTATAAAATTCTTTTTTTTCTGGATGCAGAAACTTACAGATACTCTACCCTCCACTGCACTGGATACATGCGCAGTTGGCCGAGCAGCCAGCTGGACTCTGAAAGTGACGCTGAGAAGGAAACCTCAAACCTGACTTGCCTGGTGACTGTGTGCCGCCTCCACCCTCACGTGTCCCACCATCCCTCCAAAGACATCAACATCAAGCCCAACGAGTTCGTTACTCGCTATGCAATCGACGGCAAGTTCACTTTTGTAGACCAACAGTGAGTTTCTCGATTCTAACTTTTTCCATCTGCACAAGTTGCCATTTATCTTCCTGTTGTGAGCCACGGATTTGTTGTGAAAAACACAGTTCTACTGAGAAAGAAAGGGCAGAGGTGTGTTGTGCTGAGGAGGCCATTGAGCGTACAGGATGAATTTTGTCCGTTCAACTGTCAGTGGAGATAATCCTTTCTGTCTTTGCCGTTGTTTCTCAGAAGGAGCTGTGCATCTTGATGGCATCACATGAAAATCTCTACTCAATTTTGGAAAGTAATTTTGCAACACAAATGTAGTGAATCATTCCCTCAGATTTCTTATATGTGTGACTGCTGGATGTTACATGTGGATAGGCCCATCAAGTGTTTACACTTTTTCTATTTTTACTGGTCACTGTTTGTGATCAGCACAATCCTGAGAGACAGCATGAGAGGCTGGGGAATGCCCGTGTACCTAAACTCCATTTATTCTCTGTCATTCCTAGAGCCACGACTGTCATTGGTTATCTGCCACAGGAACTTCTCGGCACATCGTGTTATGAGTACTTCCACCAGGAAGACCTGCAGCACCTCGCAGAGAAACACAGGCAAGGTGATGGAGCAGAGCCACTGCAGATGGCAAATTTAACCCCACATATGATTAAAATTTAGACAAGATAATTAAGCACTTTCAGCACACGCTGAAATAACGTGAAGCCGGCAAAAGTAATAATAAATAAAAATGTACAGAATATTAACTAATGAAAATCATACATTGCTTTTGAATTGTGGTTCTTTCTTTAAAGGAAGAACCTTTAAACAACAATTTTATTCACATGTGTATAAAGCGGTGCTTTGTGAACCCTTTTGAATGCTTCACTCAGTGGAGAGTGGGAGGCCCTGCCTTATGTAAGAATCTGGGTCTTTACTAAAAAAGTCTGATGTTCACCACACAGGTTTATAGAAGCAGCTTGAACAAAGATTTCTGAAGACATCAGAAGAAGAATTGTTGATGTTGATGCTGAGCCTCTACTCGCCAAAAGAACATTGCTGTCCGGCTACTGGAAGAGTGTTCTGTGGGCGGATGAGGCCACAGTAGAACGTTTTGACTTGAATAAGAAGTGTTATGTTTGACAAGGACCAAATTCTGCATTCAAGTAAAACCTTATCCCAAGAGTGCTGGGGGTGGCAGTGTGATGATTTGGGCCTGCTGTGCTGAGTCTGGACCAGGACAACTTGCTAGAAAATTGTGAATGAATGAAGAACTGATGTAGCTATGAATTCTGACATGTACAAGTAAATTCTACAGAAAAAATGTCTAATATCTAGAAATAACAACAGAAATTGGATTATGTGGCAAGGCAATGACAAAAAACACACAAACTGTTCTTCCAAAGTTAAACAAAAGAAATTTAATGATCTTATCCTGGTCCTGCAGAAAAGCTGTGCAGGGACCTCATGTGGACAGTTTATGCAAGAAAGCAAACAACATCCCTGAGCTAAAGCTGTTTTTTCAGGACAAATGGGCTAAAATGCCCCCAAGCCAATGTGCAGAAATTAAATCATTTTCCACAACAAATAAATGAATATGTGTAATTTTTCCCGTGTTTGCTTAATTGTGTTCCCTTTATGCACTCAAAAAAATAAAACCTTGACTTTAATTAATACAATTTCTTAGCTGGATTGTTTGTTTAATTGATTTTATGTCATATACAGAAATAGAGAAAATCTTAAAGGGTTCACAAATTTTCAAGCACCACCGTGGATATTCAGTGACTTGATCCTATATGTAAATGTACTGGACAAAAATAACATTGTTTTGTAGTTTTCCACTGTGCTGGCTGATGTGATGACACCTATGTCCACAATCTCTTGGCAGTTCTTCGAAGCAAAGAGAAGATTGAGACACAGTGCTACAAGTTCAAAACAAAACATGGCTCCTACGTTTCACTCCAAAGTCAGTGGTTTAGTTTCACAAATCCTTGGACCAAAGAAGTTGAGTTTATCGTGTCTTTGAACAGGATTGTCCCGTAAGTATTGATTCATTTATTCAGCATAAGATCAATCCTACTTAAGTCATTAACGCCACAGCAAGAGAGGTGCTGCATACTCTATACTAGATTTTTACATATTCAATATATTTTTACATTTTTGTAACAAATGTAAAAAGGTTTTCTCAATGCTGATTCTCCAGAACCTTTGTTTTCAGTGTCAATCCCCTGTAATATATTTACATTACACATACAGTTTATTATTCATAAATCATAAATACTCCTTTACTCCAGCAGGGGGCCTGGTCACACAAAAGATGAAGAGGAGCCAGGCAGCTCAAAAGCACATCAAGGTAGCAAACACATACTGTATATTTACTGTATATACTGTAGACATGTATCTCTATGTGTTTGAATTTTAATTTTAATGTTGTTTTACCCACAGAAGACACAAAGCAAATACCCATAATTCCTGGCCTCGCCAGTGGAGTAGGTACAATGATCTATGCAGGCAGCATAGGGACCCAAATTGCAAATGAGCTCATCGACTCCTACAGGTACGTTGTGAACATGTGTAATAAGTCAAATACAATATTGGTTACTATGAAAGACATTTCTCAGAATGGAAATTTCTCTCATTATCTCTTTCTCAGAGTGAACTCGTCTCCGTCGAGCGAAGCTTCCAGTCCGTTTGGCCCGACCCAGGAGAAACTGGCTTCTCCACAAACCAACAGGAGTGTGAGTGAGCACATTAACATGCAGGCATATGACACTCTTTTTGGTTACATTTACCATTAAGCTCCAGTCATAATCGGTGTGATCGCTTAATCAAGGTAGTAAGTTTAGAGTTCAATATTTTCTTCATGTTTCCATCTTTATACAGTTAAATGTTTGTTAACTATTTTCCTGTTTTACTGGTAATTTTTAATGGTTAAAAAGTAAAAGTTTTCTTCAAATGTATATATAGAGTTTACATGTATTTTGACATACTCTACAAAAGTACAGTAAAATATGTAGTTATATGATAATTTGGGTGAAAATGAAAGACAATTCCAGATAGTACATTACACATTTTAAAGCAAATTACAAATTAGTTAAGTTTGCATAAACACATAATCTACAAGCAGCTTGCATATGCCATGACATGTATTGACTGAGTTTACAACCTCAAATCACAATATCGAGTGCTATTACTTGTAATTTAATTATTCTATTATGCTACCTATATTTACTCTATTGTAAAGTTTTGTGTTCCACCACTATTTCCTCGCATGTTCTTATCTGCTTGTAAATCTGAAAGATGTAAGAAGGAACGTTTAATGGGAGTTAAGTTACTGGCTACTTCTACAACTTGTTTTTCTAAGTTTAATTACATGAGTTAGTGGAGAAAGGTAAAACGCGTGGTCCTGCGGAGTGTTTCAGTGTAAAACGCCTTGTTCCAGGCATCCAGCAGAGAGGATACAGCAGGCAGTTCATCACAGTCCCAGTCTGACGAGAGGACAGCAGCGGGCAGTGCAACTTCTCAAAACATAGGTACAGAACATTGCAGAGCCAAGTATTAACATTTTCAGTCCACATTTCTGCAAAGAAGAAAACACCCACAGGTTTCACAAATGCTTGACATTTTATGTTTCCAGAAACTGCCAACAACTTGTTACAACCCCAATTAAAAAAAACATTGGGACAATGTGTAAAATCTACTTAAAAACAGAATGCAGTGATTTAGAAATGACATAAAGCCATATTTTACTCACAATAAAACAAAAATATATTAAATGTTTAAACTCAGATAAATTTAGCATTTTGGCAGCAACACTTCTCAAAAAAATGGGGCAGAGTCCACAAAAAGCTGGAAAAGTAAGAAGAATAATAATGAAGAGCATTTTGCAACTAATTAGGTTAATTAGCAACAGGTCAGTAACATGACTGGGTATAAAAAGAGTAGAAGATTAGAAAAGATACAAATTACATTACAAAGTATTTAAGAAAAATGTTCCTCAAAGCAAAATCGTAAAGACTTTTTATATATCATCATGTACAGGAAATAATATAATTAAATGATTCTGAGAATCTGGAGAAATCTCAAAAATCCAAATCAAAACGTAATATTGAATACCTGTGATCTTCGAGCCCTCAGACATCATTGCATTAAAAACAGGCATGATTCAGTGATGTGAGTCACTGCATGGGCTCAGGAATACTTACAAAGCACTGTCTGTGAACACAGGTCACTGTAAAATAAAATACAACTGAAAGCTTTATTACACAAAGAGGAAGCCATATGTGAACATGATCCAGAAACACTCTGGACTAAAAAGGAGACGGACCTTCCAGCTTGTTGTCAGACCTCAGTTCCAAAGCCTGAATCTCTGATGGTATAGGGAGCATTAATGTTTATGGAATGTGCAGCTTGCACATCTGGAAAGGCACCATCAACGCTGAACTATCGTTTTAGGTTTTAGGGCAGCATATCTACCAAAACTCCAGCTACTGTTCTCCTTAGTTCCCAGATATTTACAGACTGTTGTCAAAAGAAGAGCGGATGCTACACTGTGGTAAACATGGCCCTGTTCCAACTTTTTGAGGCATGTTGCTGCTATCAAATTCAAAATTACCGTATTTATTTCTTAAAATGCTTCAATTTCTTGGTTTAAACATTTGAGATATTCTTCATGTTCTGTTTTTATTTAGATTTTACATGCAACTGTAAAAATGATTTGCTTTTATATATAAGAAAGTGGCAACCACTCATGCCTGGGGAGTCTTTAATCGTCACAGGAAGGTGATAGTTGATAATTGACGGTGTTTAAAATGTAATTTAAGATTTCCTAAAATCTAGTTTTCTTTGCCATGTTTTATCAAGGTGAGCCGCTCCAGCTAGACTTGGACAGCATGGTGGTGCCAGGCCTGAGCAGCTTCAGCAACGATGAGGCAGCTATGGCAGTCATCATGAGTCTGCTGGAGACTGATGTAAACATGGGACAATCGGGGGACTTTGAGGACTTACACTGGCCTTTCTAGAGGACAAACAGACTTTCAGCCCCTCTTATACGCTCTTGTGCCGCTTTTATGCTGTTTGCCGAAAACTTCAGTCTAGTCATTCATTCTGTGATCGACTGATCTGGCCTTGCACAACTGAACCACTGGCCTTCGATCAAAGGCTGTAACATGTCATACTTGAGGAAGCCACATAGCTGGATGCACGCTTGAGTTAACAGGAAATGTGAGTGTGTGAATGAAAGTGAGGTAAAGTGTCTTGGAGCCTGTGGTGACTCAGTGTCTTCCTCAGTGACACTTCAACATCCCCAAAGACTCTCCACAGCAGAATGATCTATATATTCATGCTGCTGCCCCCAGTGAGTGACCAAGGTCTGGACAACAATCAGACCTCTGCCAAGTGCTGCTAGATAAACTCCTTAAACGTTTGACATTTGCTAAAGCTGTGGTACAGTGAAGATGAACATGTTTTTCATAAAGTGGTCGGATTTTCCATTTTTTAACTTTTTTTTAAAGATCCCTTCTGGACACATTTTAAGTTATGTAAAAATAGTGAGTTATGTTTTGCCCAATATTGTATTCAGTGCAGGAAGTACACTACTATTACCCTCAGTCTGGAAGAGTTTAGCTAACTCAGGCATACAGCCTTTAGCTGTGCTGTCTAACACTCAAAAAATGAAACCATTGCTGCGTTTACATGCACTCCAGTAACAAGGTTACAGTTGGATTCTTTGAGTAAGGTGATTTCTTAATCTGGATTACGTAAACGGGGTAGGGGATTAGAGAAACCTGTTTACCCCAGGTAGATTCTCCCAGCCAACCTTCTATGCCATGTATACACCTAAACAGGTTTGGAGTTAGCTTTTTCAAGAGCGCATGTGCAGGACAGAGACTTTAGACACTTGTCACTCTACTGCTTTCAGCAGAGAGGAGCGGCTGGATGAATAATAAAGTGCCCTGTAGACATCTTAATAAGTAACTTTTCACTTTTTTCCAGTTTGAAAAGGAGTGTTGTGTGTGTCTGAGTGTCTCTCCCAAAGCCATTTCAATCAGTCCCTCAAACACACACAAAATTAGGGAGCAGACTCTTATATCTTTGTACAGTTAAAATCTGTGAACTGTACTTCCAATTTAACCTTAAATGGAGGAGGAATCATATCATTCGTCAGCTGCATGTATACTAGTTTCCCAATTACCCAAGAAACCTTGTTTTAAATGTACTGGTTAAGTACATGTAAACGCAATCTCTAAATGTTAGTTTAAAGTAAATCTGTTGCTTTCACTTTTAACAATTTTTTTGTCAACAGGTTGTAATGTAATTGCATCATGTTACTGTAGCTCAATTACCATCTACAGTAACATGATTCGATTACATGGAGCCTGTTAGTTAAAATAAGTAAAATAGTTCAAATCAGGGTTTCATGTATTGAGCGAAGCTATATTGAAACAATTCAACTAGCACAGAATCATCATTAGAAAACAAAGCCATGCTAAGTCTAACAATATGTGCTAGGTTTACAGTTTCAATATTAAGAAAATGATTGTGGCCAAACCTTTTATTTTTTTTACATCTAAGAGACCAGTACACACTGTCTGATTCTACCAGCTACCAAGGAAATATGTTTCACGTGAGGAAGCTTTATTGGACTGTTTTTATTAAAATATATACTTGAATATGGATTCCTGTTTACAGTTTAGGTCCCAGGATATTCAGCTGTCATTCAGCATTTTTAGCAACACTAGAAATCCCCTGTATTGGTGGAATGTGACAAGGGCCTGCTAGCTGTATGTTAGGTAAAAGTCCGTATGTACATGTAAGTGTCCATAGAGAAGAAAAACACACTTTTTGGTGGAGGGTTTCTTTTAAAGGGACTGTCTCTCCATAAAGGTTTTAAAAGTGTGTGATTCATATTGAATGTGCACTAAAGGACTGAGCCCTATATGCCTATACTGTGTGTCCGCATATCGCATATACTGTACTCCAGACAGTTCTGTGAAAGTAACCTGCTGTACACTACGCCTGGGAAAATATGGAACATCCACCATGGATGGCGGAATGTTTTCCAGTGTTAACAAGGGACACACAGACATGTTTTAGGAGGAAAGATTTTAATACTGTTATGTCATGACTTTTGTAACCGTTTCCCCACATTGTATGTATTTGAGCCGCTCACCACTGCACAGAAAATTAGCCAATTTAGCAGTTTATCTTTGTCTGAATGTTTAATTACAACAACAACCTCCTATAAAAGAAAACTCCACCTTGAAGCATCTCCAAGTTGTTTAAAAAAACAAGAGACAGAGTAGAAAATCATGCTGACTATCTTCATTAGCCACAAAGGACAAATGCAGTACAGCCCTAAGACAGGTTGAACAATCTTAAAACTGCCAACTATCTGGCAGGCTGAACAGTTAATCACATTTTACCACACAACAACCCCTGAAGTTTTCTGTTAGAGCATGTGAGGGTGGATTTTACTTTTAAACTCAGTGACCGGCCTTCATTCAGCACATGTAAACTCTGGTTATATCACTGGTTCCTTGAATCTTGAATGCATGATGTCATTCTGTTGCCTTGAACACAAATTGTTTCTAATTATTGTAGATTGACCCATATGCGCTCCCTTTAAAATTAACACTTATGGAGCAGGACAATTTTTGTCACTGTCATCTGTGCCATTTTAAATGGACTCCTCAAAAAATATTCAACACGCCCTGTCTAATATTTGTATGTGCAAATTGTGGTTTATGTATCTGCTGTAACAAGGAATTGAGGTTGAGCTATTTGACAGTAAAACAGTTTTTCATACACAGTCTGAATTCTGTTTTGTCGCATCTACACGGTGGAACAAAATAAAACACTGCTCTGGATGATTCCTAAATTGGTTGGTTGATTGGCAACAGGTGAGGGCATCATGACCCAGTATAAAAGGAGCATCCACTCAACATGTGTCGTGGCTCAACACTTTGTGACAAACTTCATCAGGGAGCTGTCAGTTAATAAAGAAATTCTCAATGCAGGAATAGAAAGAATTTAATAATCAATACAAAGTGTGAGTGGGTCACTGAATGCTTTGAGTATGAAAATATTCTGACTCATGAATCATATATAACCCCGAACACCCATGGAAGATTTTGGACAAACATGCTCCACCACCATTATTACACAATGAGAAGATAGAATTAAGAAAGTGGAAGACCGTATCATCTTAGAAGTTACATAGGTGCATTGATTTAGAGCTTTATTGTTTTTGTATTATCTTTCTATCTTGCAGTTGGCTCATGAACACAAAGTAAGAATCATGTTTAGAAGTAGAAATTACTTTGATTTTAAGATCTACACTGCAAAGCATCCATGCTGAGTTTGAAGGGTATTTTCACCAGGTGTCTGGTTTGTTCTTTGCTCTCTGTGCTTCTTTTGCATCATGAAGTTGAAAAACACTCATAAGTTTATTTGGTCCACCAAAAAAAAAAACAGGTTGCAGTCTAATGCAGCAGAGTCAATAAATCCAACTTTCATGAAGGTGATGATGTTCAGTTGTTTGAGGTTCTAGTATGTACTGCTGAAGCGGATTCAGGTTTCTCACTTTTTAAGTAACCCAACCAAAGCCTAGACCTAAACCCATCTGTGGAGAAACTTTAAGATGGACGATTACAGACATGTTAAATAAAATCTGATGGACCTTAAGAAGATCTGTCAAAAAGAATAGGATAAACTGCCTAAACAGTTGTGAAAAAGTTGCACAGACTTACTCAACAAGAGTCAGAGCTGTAAGGAACCTCTACAAAGTATTGAATATTTACATAAAAACACTTTTTCACAAATGTTCTCACAGTACAATGATTTTTCTACCTTATTGGTACTCTTCTCATTTACCCATGAGGGCACAGCTGCCATGCAAGGTGCCTTGTTGTTCATTGTCTTGCCAAAGGACGCTTCGACATATGACAACAACTCTACCTCCTGAACGCAGTAAACTTTCAGCATAAAGTGAAAGGGCCTAAATACTTAACATCATGATTTAGACCAAACCACTGCATCTTCCTCATGTCCGTGTTACAGTCAAATGAGGCCATCTCCTTCTTTCCTGTCTTTCCTGACAGTTCCTCTTTTCTTCACTTTTCTCTCTTTGTGTTTTTCTTTCAGAAATAGAATACGCAAGATGAAATGACTGAACAGAAATGTCTTTATTCAGCTTATTATTTGATATCAGATTTTAAAAGAAATATTCAGGACTGTGAGTTCATGCCATTCAACTCCCCCTCCCCCGGCCTCAAACCATCAGAAAATGTAAAGTGCAGATTTATTAGTGTTTCTACTCAAGTCCTTCTATTAAAAAAAGGCTCAAAGTAGTGTGCACACTGATTAAAGCCACAGTAAAAGGGCCTTGGACTGTGTACTATTTAAATGCATTTACATAATTCAAAAAGATAACAAACTATGAAGGTTAATAATTCACTGAGAGGATTCACTTAGGAGGATCCACATCTGCAGCTGAGATTGAAATATTTCAAGCTGGTTAACAGGTCGACATTATTGAGAGGTTTCTGTCATTTTTCGACTCCAACATTACATTTAAGAGCATTTCTGTGCCATTTCCAGTGCGTCAAGGAAAAAAGCTGCATCTGACAAGTTCGACTTTCCACAAAATTCTGTTTGTCACTCACAGAAAACCAAATCACACAAGACATCTTTTAAAACCAAACATGAATTTATATGATGCAAACCATTTTGTGGCTGAGACCAGACTTTAATTAATACGAGATGTAATAATTATTATTATATATTACTTTTATTATTATTATATATTAATTATTGTTAGTTAGTGTCATGTACATTATATTGTCTGTCCATCTGAGACCCTAACAGACATTGGCAGAATGTTATACAAGTAAAACTGCAGATCATAGAACAACCTTTTGTTATTAATGTTAAAGTTATGTGACAGCTGCAGCACAGATACAGTCAGGAAACAAAAAATTGAATTTAACAATACTGGTGAGAAAGAAAAGATCAATTTAAAGTGCTCACACTACTGGTGATTCCATAGTAACCACGCACAGAACAAAATTGGCTCCATTCATTGGCTGCAGCAACAGCAGTATATTAATCACAGTGTGTCTGCTACCCATAAATCCTTACTGTTAATCTAGGACATATTAACAGAGGTGTAAATTGACTTGACACCTTTGATTACATAAAAAAGAAGTAAAAATATACCCTAAGAGTTCTGATAGGGATCTGATTATATAATAAATATATGCAGTTTTTAAAAATCAACATTTCTGAAAGCTGCCTAAATATTGTCATTGTCCTTTCTCCTTTGCATGTTATTGTTTCATAAATGTCAAATTTATGAGCTGGCTTCCATCCACCTAAATTAGTACTTTTTAAAATCTCTTAGTTGACCGGCTACTTGAAGCTTTCTTGTAATTTCTGACAGGTAAAAGAAAGCGGGACTTTCTCTGAAGAACTCCTTGTACAAAAACTGCAGCAAAGAAGTAAGGAACAAACTGTTTAAGTGTTGAGTTCATGTTGAGTTCAACCAGCAGGAGAAGTTCGGCAAGCATGCAGTAAAACGGGAATCATTTATACAGGCTGCACATCCATTTATACTCTTTTTTTCGTTGGAACTTCTTCGGAACGTTGTATCAGAAGCCTTCCTTGGAAAAAAACGGATCAAGAAGAGGAAAAAGTGCATCCAAAACGTTTTGTGATGATTTCTATGTGTGTTCCTTCAACATGTTCAAATGGAACAGCACAGCTCCTCGTAAATAAAGAAGTGAGAGACATTACTGCCATGGCCGCTGTGGTGTTGGGTTGGGGTTGGGGTAGATAGGTGCCGGCGTTGGGTGTGGGTAGGCGGGCACAGCTGTGTTGGGGTTGGGCGGGTATGTTGGAGTGGGGTACTGTGCCATGATGTGAGGCGGACTGTGAGTGGCTGTGTGGGCAGGCGAGGAAGCAGCAGAGGAGGAGGGGGGCAGGTGGAGGTAAAGAGGGGCAGATGGAGCAGAGGGAGCAGAGGGTGCAGAGGGTGCCCTTGGTGTCGGGACCCTCTGCAGGACGACATGTGGGTAGAGCTGTGACTCGGAGCGGTAGAGTCCAGGCAGGGAGGCCTTCAGCAAACTCTCCTGACTCCTGTATGAAAGACAGAAACTAGAAATGTACTGATTTGCATTTCTCATGTAGCTCATATGATGTTGCACAGATACACTGTATTTGTTCTGTAATAAGGTTATGGATTGACTTGTGTTACGCATTTCATTTTTATGTGGCAAATTTCAAGTGTTGCTGGACCTTAGTGCTTCTTAAGTCTGTTGTTTTAGGTGCATTCACATAAATTAAGGAAATGAGTCTAACCTTTGGTATCCTCTGTTCTCATATCCACTGAGGCCTCCTGTCAGGTAGAGGGGGCTGTCAGGTGCCAGGCGTGGGTTCATCCTCTGGGACAGATGGAAGATCTTGGGAGGAGGAAAAGCCTCCCACTCACCCTCTTCTCTCTCCAGCCAACACTCACTGCGACGGGCTGAGCGCTTCTCTCTGCGCCTGTGGTGGAGAGGGCTTAATCAGTTTCCTGTTCCCCATAAAAACAAAGTCTGAGAACGAAGACCAGATGGAGAATTCACCTCATCTCTCTGTAATCTTAATAATAATTGATTAATCCCCTTGAGGAAATTCTTTGGTTGCCACTTTGAGGCGCCAAGGGTGAGGGGTTTCAGTGTCTCTTCCAAGGACACCTCAGCATGTAGCCACAGGAGGCCTGGGATTGAACCTCTAACCATGGGGTTGACAGACGACTACCCTATGACTACCCTACCAATTGAGCTACATGCCGCCCCATGTACCTGCTCCGTCCCTCCTTCTTGGCTCGGTCTCGGCTGGATCGCTCCTGCAGGCAGCAGATGAGGAAGGACAGGGACATGGCGAGGATGACGATGCCACTCACCACTGAGGCCAACACAGCCACTCTCAGACCACGGTCCTCTGGCCTGGGAATTGCTTTTGGAGGGAAAATGACACTGCATTACAAACTTTCACCAGCCTTTCTCTGCTTTTCACCCGCAGTAAAGCTTCTCTCTAGTCAGCAACACGTTGCTTTCACAAAGAGCATTTGCATTGGAAAAGTTTCTTGAGCATCAAAACACACCATGCAGGTTGATCAGTGATGCTCTACAGGTTAGCTGCAACCAGACTGAATGCAGAACCAGACATGAGATAACAGAACCAGTCCAAACAGAGGAAAGATCAACAAAGTATTGAACAACTTGCATCTTTACTAAAGTCTTTACTAAACCTGCTTACCTTCACAGACAGGCAGGTAGTTGCTCCACTGTGGTTTACCATTCCTAATGTTGCAGTAGATCTTGTCGCTGCCGACCAGCTGGTATCCCTCTCTGCACCAGAAGGCCAGCACAGTGCCAACTGACACGCCTGTGCCGCTCTCCACATAGAAGGAACCCCGACGTGGGGGTAGGACAGGGACACAGGACAGGCCTGTGTAGAGAGGAGACGCAAGGTCAACAAAACAGCCTGTAACTGACAACTGGGATGTCATTTTTCCCTTTTCTCTCTCCTTTTTTCAAGTTATGTTCTAATTCATTTCTGTCAGTGCTTTTGTCATCACCTCTAAAGCTCATTACTTACACTGTTTAAAGGACAAAAATAAAAACTATTTACTGGCTTAAGCTTCATATTTACTGTTGACATACTGTGTGTGGGATCAAGCTTCTTATCTAATTCTCAGCAACAATGTGGAGACGTGCATTTTCCAGCTGTGTCTGAAAACACGCACAAAACTGTTTTGTCAATAGTGAACTGTAAAAATGGGATTTCTGATACCTGTAAATTTGTATTATTTTTTATCATGAATGGCAGCTGTTAAGTGACACATTGGTAATTTTTGAATAAGTAAACTGCAATTCCCAGCACTATGGGATCTTTAGTAGAAAGTTTCTTGAAAAAACTTGCTTTGTGTCTATTTCTTGCAGCTGGTGTGGTCTTTCTTAGTTTTTTCTAAAATATTTTTCTTGATTGGTGGATGATTGGCGCTTTTTGAGGCACCTTTGTTAGACTATAAGATAAATAAAATAAAATTTGACTTAAAATAACCTTCGCCTTGATTCAGCATTTTACTGCTGTTCAAAATATTTGGATGTGATGACTTCTTGTCATTAACAGCTGTAACTGTGAGTGTAGCAGATCATACACTTTGCTGTCTTTGTTTTTCATTTCTTCTTGTTCTCGTCTTCCATGTTTTTTGCCAAGAAAGGCTACAGGGCAGACTCAGGATGGGCCAGAGTGTCTGTTATCTATGCTTGGAGATGGTTAGCATGCGGGTAGACAGACACAGAAAGTGGGAGAGATAGAAATGCTATTTTTATCATCCTTATGCTACACAAATACCTCTGAGAGGCCTCGTGATACAGCAGCTATTGTTAGTTTGTGCTGCAGGGACTTTCTCGGAAAATCGCATGTAAACCGCCAGCATTGCAAAAGCGACCCCACACTTTTCTAAAAGGCCTTACTGTACTGGAAAATAAGTGAGTTTAGTTTTGTACCACAGAAGAAAAAAATGACCCATGATATCTGCAGGTACTGACATGGTTATTTATCAGTGCAGATGACTCAGCAATTACTTTGGCTGCTGCTGGAATATGTGGCTTTTTACAGACTCATGGTTTGTTGTGTATTCACTTAACTGACTTCAAATATGTTTAGTTGATTAGATTAATGTCATCCATGATTTATTATCTACACACATCTCTTATTCTGCAGAGGGTTGTGTGGAGCCACTGGACAAGTCTATCGCAA
>OMLM01015188.1:9107-24772 GCA_900302695.1 Helostoma temminkii | reverse complement strand
CAAACTATTCACGCTCACAAAAATGAAACTTCATTTTTATCTTGTCAACAGATCCCATATAGGTAAATTATCAGAGTTGAAAGTTTTTGAAAGTGAATTGATCAACTTAAAGTATTTGTGTGATCAATTTAAAGTATTTAATTTCACAGTTCACATAATTCAGTTTGATGGAAGTTGAAAATCATGGTTTAATGAGCAATTTACAGTCACCAAGTAAAGCTGAGTGACAGAACTACTGAAACCATGTACACAGGGGTTTATTTAACCATCGAGTGTAAGGCATTTTCCCTGTTTCTGATACCTTAATTATGTTGGTACATACACATTTTAAGTAGTGTTTTAATTAGTAGTTTTTTAAAGCTAATTTTTCAGCATATATGTTTACACTGATTCCACATTGTGTTGCAAACAACTAGTGCAAAAGCAGCTTTAAGCAGAACTGTTTTTTTGTGGAATCATTAATATCAAGATGTGTTATACCACTAGTCTAACATTCATAAGTTTGAATGTGAAAGTAAATATTAGTAAATGTAACTGTGAATATTAGTTCAAGTTAGCTGCTGAGAAATTGACATTTGAGAGGAACCACTACTGTATCAACATAAACATTTTATAACCTAAAAAAAGCTAAAACAAGTGCAGAGTCTAATGATTCGATTTCCCATTTTTAATTTAAAATGATGATTAGTGCAGCTTTAAAACATTAAAGAAGCACTTTAAGGAAATTATATGATAATGATATTTCAATGAGTAATAGAAAGAATGATGCTACAATTTGCTGTGTCATAATTGGGGTGTTTGTGTGTGTGTGCATGTGTGTGTGAGTGAGAGAGAAAGACACATGTCATCTTAGTATAAGACCCTGTGAACATGTAAGCTGCTCTCTGCTGATTAGGAATGACAGATGTGCGGATTTCTGCAGCAGTAGAGGCAGAGAGAGAGAGGATCCCGTGATCCTGCGTGAAGATGACAGCGTCCTCTTCCTCACACACACACACACACACACACACACACACACACACACACACACACACACACACACAGTACACACCAGCGGCACACACACCAGACACGTGCATAATGGGTATAGTACAGAAAAACAAGGACGAACTGACTCTGTTTTCAAGGGGAAAACTAAAAGCCATTCTGTTTCGCAGAGAGGCTTTTTACTGATGCTATCATTCTGTATGTGTATCAGGCAACCATCACATAGAGCTCGCAAAAGCTGCAAATTCCAACTGAACCTGAACTTCTCTATCAAAACACACACTCTCAAAACGTCTTCGAAAAGTTATAAAATCTGAATCAAAGTGATTTATACCTGAAGTGTTCAGGTCCTAGTCCAACATGAACATAGAGCTCCTGAAATAAACTTACACATACTGTAAAGTAAGGGCAGGGATTAACATCTGTTTAAAAATTCATTAAGTCTGCTTTTCATCCAGGCTACAGTCAGAGCCACTCCATGTGCACAAGCATGAATTTATCATATTTGCTAATGCCAGGCTTGTTCCTTTATCTTTCTTCCAACAAAACAGTTGCTATTTGAAAAGAATAGAATCCTGTCACTAGGTTTAGGAAATCATAATCATAATCTCTTTACTATTTGAAAAAGTTGCAGTAATAGTGCAATGTTTAATTTAAATCTAATTATCATCTTATATTCATCTGGTGAGTTTATCAGATGTCATTTCAGCATCAGCAGCTGTCAGATAATTATCACGGCTCACAAAAAACGCAGCTTTTCTATTTGCACTCCTAATTATAATTTAATGGTTTGGTAAATTAATTTTCTATGTCGCTTTTAATGGTATTTTATTGGATTTTATAGTTAGTTATATTTACAGATGAATCGACAATCAGTAATTCTAACTTAACTCTAAAATGAAGCTTTTACCCTCAAGCAGCTCTCTGAAAGAGAGAAATGTCCTCACTTCAATGGTAAAAAAGTGAAAAACAGTCCTCCCTCCGCTCACTTTGCTCTTCAGGCTGATGGCCATACAGCAGCACACACACACACACAGGCACACACACTCGTCTACCAAAGAAAAAGCCATTACTTCTATAAAGGCAGATAAAATATTGAACATATTACATGACAGTATGTGTTGTCAAACTCTAACTGCAGAGTTTTTTTTGATCATCTGCAGCAGGAAAGTCATTACCTATGCTCCAGACCCTGAGACCCTGAAGTAACACACCTGCGAGTTAAACAAACAAGAAGAACATCACCATCAGTGACGAATGAACAAACGCAAACATCTCTGGTGGAAGTCCAGTATAAAAAGCGATTTAATGTTGAAAAACTGAATGTGTGTCATTGGGTTTTCTGTAGTTCTGGAAGTAAAGTTGAATGAGTGAAGAAGCTCTGTGTCTGTGTGTTGACTCTGCACTGTTTGCTCAGTCCTGTTGGTTTGGCCTCATTCATAAAGCTTCAGTCATTGTAGAAGCTGTGAGATGCCAGTCGCACAGTTTAGCTGCCAACGGGGTGCTTATACACCTCGGGACCCTCCAACCTGGCAACCTTACACCACCAACCAAACATCCCCTCTGCTGTATTCTTCTTTTATACCTCTCAACTTGTCTCGCTGGGGGAGCACTTGGAATAGTTTGATTAAATAAAGATTAGGCTGTTTGGAGAAAAGATTCCAACTTTCACACACATGCACAAGAATGTGCACATTCCATACATGTGCACAATACACATGTATGAAGAAACATACTAGAAATACTACATACATACTAGAAATTGTAAATGTAAATGTAACATTTACATTTTGAATTTGGAATTTTGGAATTCTGCTCACTATATTTGGTTTTCAGCATACTGATCATATCACACATATCACTCATATTTCATAGTTAATGCGCACTATGTGGAAAAAAATTGTACCAAGAAACACTCTCAGCTCATTTTTTGGCCACTTGGTGGCCGTGAACAACTTTATCATATTGCAACATTAGGACATCCAGATGTCCAGATTAATGTTTGCATTTATTTTGAAATTTAATGAAATATAATGTGTTTCTGCAACAATTAAGAGTTCATTCATTCATTCATCTTCTATACCGCTTAGTCCCTGCAGGGATCATGGGTGTGCTGGAGCCTATCCCAGCCAGCTTACGGGCGAGAGGTAGGGTACCCCCTGGACAGGTACAATTAAGAGTTATATCATTTTATTTCTAGCTCAATAACAGTACGTTTGTTTGTCATAAAAACAAAACATTCAGCTGAAATATGTTAAAATGTCCATTCATTAATTCAAAATTCATTCCATTCAAATTCATTATTATTTTCCATTGATAAGACTGATAACTTTTATACTACACACAGAAATGTAATGATTTGATTTTATGAATATTGATTAGTGCATCTTTAATGTTAGCCTCCTGAGCTTTGGCTTAAACTGTGTGGTTCCTGCACTTGCTCAAACAACACGTTCTGTATCGATGAAAACTTTTTACAGTATGTAAAATCATTTTAGCAGATTGTTCGATTTCCTTTGACCAAGAAGGTGATGGAGAATGAAATGAGAGGAAAAAAAACCTGCTGCTGTAAGCTAGATGTTAGTGAAGCAGACTGAGGGAAAGGACTTACACGCTCAATGCTTAGTCAGTTTTCCCTGGATAAACAATTGTTAAAAATACATTTTATCTGAGTCAGACTTTACCAGACGCTAAAAGTCTGAGTTGAAGTTAACGAAAGATGACATTCTTGGCTGATGCCTGACTTGCTTCATCTCGTTCATCCTCGTGTTCCTAACTGGCTCTTCTTCTTCTTGAGTGTTTTTTCGGTCCCTTTGCTCCAGCTGCTCTTTATGTGATCTGACCTCAAACAAACACGCATCTCTCTCCTCTCGCATCACATCACAATATCGCAGCTGATTATCTAATCCCCACAGCTCACTGCTTGTGTAGTGTGTGTTCCAGTGCAAGAGGCATGTGTTTTACCCAGCCATGCATTTGTGCTTGTGTCCCAAATGCTGATCCTGTTTTGTGTTATTGTGTTATTATATAGTTCATATTTGAATAGTCACATTTAAATGTGACACTGACTGAAGACAGTAGTGGGAGCAGGTCCACTAAGCCTGCTAATCTTTGTGGACCTGCTTGAAGGTAATGGTGTTCTTTAACAAGCAGCTTTAACTCGTCCTGAATTTGTCAGAGAACAGACTTGGCCGACCTTAATAGATGCCATCATGACAAAAGTGTAATTATGCGGACAGAAAGGCATCATATTCAAACTGAAATTAAAGTTACATGACAAAGAGAAAAAAGTTCTCATATTCCAGTGTCTTTCCACAGTAGCTGTCACTTTGTTTTAGCTGGAAAAGGTTCTGGTACTGTATAGGTTCAGAAGTATACTCAGCATTTTGTTAGAAATGGATATACTTAAAAACTAATACTTGATATTTTCATAATCATCACCATTCATTGCTAGAGGGCTTTGACATCATAATGTAAACATGTTGTTTAGTGGAATTTTATAACCATAAAAAGCACAAAACTATGGGTTGTAATAAGCTACTTGCTTAATGAAATGACCTATGGAGCTGATTTGAGCGGGACCGTAGTCTCACGGGATCACTTAATAGCTAGAAATACGGTTAAGTGTCTGGAACACAATGTGTTGAACACATAATGTGTTTAGATGAGTTTTCAGACGTGTGTTTGCTTCTCTACTTTCATTTCTCCTGCCCTTTAGTTGTTGATATTGCAGAAGGAAGGCTCATTTCACACTCTCCCTCAGAGTCTTTGCTCAGCTAGCGGTGCTAGTTTTAAGCCGTGGGAAGGTAATAATGAATTTGAGCCACTGCCAGCAGCCGCACTGGATTGACAGACAGCAGGCAGAAGCAACTCTTTGTCTGAAGTGCGCCAATGCTGCAGGGCTCAGGAGTGAAGGAATGAAGGAGTCAACAGCCTATGTTGCTGAAAGAAATACCCCTGAATCTGTATGTGTGTATGTGTGTGTCCTCACAGTCACAATATCCTGCTTGTTTTCCAACTCCCCCCGCACTTACGGCTTCTGATTGGCTGAACACACCTGATCCAGGTAATCAGTAGTGGGTAGGATGGAGATAGTAGGAAACCAGCAGGACAGGGTGACTTGAGGACCACAATTGAGAACCACTGATCTATAGAGTGTCTGCAAAGATCTAGACATTTCCTTTAAAGATCAAATCTTTGTTATTAAGCATCTCCACAGACAGCTTTGACAAATTTAATATGAGTGTGAAGTTTTGTGGTTCATGTTCTAATGTGGAGGAATATATGAAGGTAGATTTCTAGCATAGCTGCCAATGCATTAACACAATAGACTAAAGTAACTGGCTTAGTGGACCTGCTACCTGTACAGTGTGTATATCTGTATTCCCGTGTGTTAGCGTGTCATTAACAGGATTTCGTACACTAGAAATAGCACGCAATAGATAAAGGTAATTGGTTTTTCCTCTTAGTTAATTAGATTAAAGGCATTGTAATGTTTCACATTTACGTTTTAGATGTTTGGCTGACAAACCTGATCTAAAGGGACTCAGTGAAGAATAAGGAGCTTATAAAGCTGTGTGTAAAACTAGGATTTTGGTTTTGTTTAAGAAGTAGATTATTTTATGAAAATGTAGCCACGTGGAGCTACAACACTTTAGTTGTGGTTGCCGACCACTTAGGGACTTTCTCACATAACTATGCACAAAGCATTTTTTAACAATGTGGTGAAATACAAAGAGCCACAACAGGAAGAAAATGACAGCACAGACAGTAAGGATTCACTGTAAACTTTTGATTTACGAGATTAAGAGGCAGAGTGCCTGCTAAGTAAGTAGTAAAAGACTCACATGAGGATTGTTAACGCATGTTAACTCACACTGTGTTGAGGTGAATATGTTGTTTTAATCTGTTAATGTTCAAGCTTATTGATTTTCTGGACTTAAATAACCACTGCTGGTCCGCAGCCTTACAGCACCTTACGTGCAGCTTCTCACTTATGACTCAATGTGAGTTCTTGCTGCTGTAAAATAGGTACCCCAAGTTTCAATATCAGATTTATTGGCGGTGGAACATGTTTAAGCTAGTAATAAAAAAAAAATCCACAACAATACACTGCATGAGTACTTCGAGTGTGTTTATCCTAAGGTCATGTGTGTAAATGTGGTCTAAAGTAAAATGAGAAGCATCTGGTTGAGTTAATCAATGACAGAACTCTGATCAATTTACTTCTGGGAACAGCAATTAGCAGGACTCCTGGAAAACACGTCTATGGCTCATATTGATGGAGTCTGAAAGCTCAGGTTTGATACAGATCTCCAACACTACAGTATTTGTGTGTCGAAGCTTCTACCATCTACTTCAAACATCTGCTTCACCATTTTTATTGACTGGATTCAGTAAGCAGGTGTACAGACGAGATTGTGTCAACACTGAATATTAGTTTCAGCTAGCTTGCAGCTCGGGTAACAACATAAAATTATATGTAGTTTAATTGTTCAAATGAACACATTTGGAACATGAAGGGTGGTGGTGATGAAGGAGTGCTTGAGTGCGTCCGACAGTGTGATGGTGGTACATTAAATTTTTAGAACCACTTTCCTGGAAAGACACAGATTTGTCTTCATTTAGTGTCTTTTGATTTGGCTGCTTTAGAAATTGTCCGTGTTCAAAAGCCCTGCATACACAAAAAGCTTTCTATATTTAACTGAATAGAACTTTTTGTCCTATAAATGACAAGAGAGATTGGTTTTATACTTGAGAAGCCAAAACTAAAACGTCCACACATCAACGCAGTATTGCTGCGGTAATCCTGACCTGAAGGAGAGAATCAAATAGGCTTAAATATGGTGGCAAAAGTAAAAAAAAATGAGGAGGGCAGCTTTTATCTGTTAATGCTGCTGGAATAAGTCGTTTAAACTGCAACACACACACACACACACACACACACAGTGTTGAATTCGGGCGCACTGATATTAATCACACCTTCAGGATTTTGCATTTTGGAAGCTCTCTCACATAAAGGATCTGCTCTGGTGTAATTCATGCGTGTGGTGCGATGTGGCAAGCCAGCTGATCACCTGTGCGTGTGTTTCTGTGTGTGCTATTAAAGTATAAAGTGCCTATTCTTGCTTTCTCAGACTCAGAGCTGCCGTTATGAAACGAACAACTGTGTTGTTTATTCTCTAAACCTTTAAGGAGATTGGTGTCGTTTGGGCCGGGCACGTCCATTTCTCCCGTGCGTCTGTGTGTGTGAAGTATGTGTGTATTAGGCACGTGTGGTTTGCATTTTGTCATCTGTGGGGGGGCTATTTATGCATACACGTGAGGATGTGGACTTTGTGAGACAGAAGGGGATGGTGAGGTACCTGAGAGTAAATGGTGGGTAATGAAAAGGAGAGAGAGACGGTGGAAGGTATTAAAAGAATATACAAGAAGTCGAAAACACTGAGAGAAGAACAAAACAAAGTGACAGAGCAAGAAAGGGATTTAGCAGGAAAAGAAAACGGGAACAAGAAAATAGAGAGAGTGAAGAAATGGACAGAGGGAGAAGAGGAGAAGAGAAAGGCAGCTCATGCCTCAGTGGAGGTGAAGTCATGCAAGCGGCTGTGCAGCTTTCTCTTCAGGCTGAGAGGCTGCAGCCTGGACATTACACACTGTCTTTAACTGCATCACCTGCCTCCTCACATGTGCACACACAGAGACACGTACAGACTAAAAAACTACAAGACAACAGCAAAAAGCGACAGATGTAGAATAACTCGAGCTTATGCATCTAAACGTGCGCAGAACCCTGACACATTGCTGTGCAGTGAGTTATGCTTTCTCGCTCCTTTAAACTCGTAACCTTACAACTCAAAGCCTAACGTATATCTAGTTCTAACCTGAAATCTAAGATTTAATGTAAAACCTCAGACATCTTGATGAAGAGTAAACCAACCAGAATATTATTCAAGCTCAAAAAGGTGGCACTGTCAATCAAAAGGAAAACAGAGTATGTAAACCAGTTATGGAAATATACTTGTATCAGACTGTCACATATGCTAGTTTCAATCGGAATAAACACATTTTGAAAAATCTTTCGTGGTGTGTGAATTGAAATCACAGTGGGTCTTTGAGAATGTGGAAGTGAGATGGGTGGTCAGGTGAAATATTGCAAGTGAAAGTCCACTCATTTCTTACACTTCCTGATATCCTTAGTTACGATGTGATATTAGACCAAATAAGATTTCTAAGAAGACAATATTTTGTGCCTATGCACTGGCAATAGCTGTGTCCAGAGACGCAGTTCGCTAAAGTGTGGACAATACTGGAAGAAATCCTGATCCTGTGATAAAGTGTTTATGCTAATGGGCTAGGGTTAGGTAGAGGTTAAGTACAAGGTGACATACTTGGCCTTAGGGATAACCTGGAGTTCAGGTGAAGGAGAAAAACACATTGATGGGGAAATCAGCTTTGGCGTAACTGGTGCAACAGTTGTCAGAACTTTTGAGGAACTCTCTGTCTGTATGTTTTCCATGAATCTCCCTTGCAAGGATTCTACAAGGCCAGTGGGAGCCCATAGTTAACACGACAAAGACTAGCAGCAATTTAGCTGTAATTCCTTGTCAAGTCAAAAAGACAGATCACTGTTTTCAACGAACAATTAACCGTGAAATGAAACTTTGCACTAACTGCACCGAAGATTTCTGACGATTTGCATTCAGCTCAAAAGTTCCAGCTCAAAAGTTTTTGCTCACAAGCAGAAATCACCACTGCAGCAAAAAGAAACAAATAACTGTGGAATTAACATAATAATAATAACCTGTATAATTTCTGGTGGCTGGTAGAGTCTGTATCTCCGTCTGTGCTTCGGTTGGTGTCTGGGCTTCAGTCTGCAGGTCCGGCTGCAGCTGGATTGTTGTGCTGGTCCATTCCTCCAGCACTGATGTGGCTGTAGTGCCATGCAGGTCCTCAGTGGTCACTGTGGAGCCTCTAGCTAGCACCAGAGCAGAGAGCAGTGGGCACAGCAGCATCCAGGTGTGGGTGCTGGCACTTTGACCAGTCGGTCCCACTTTCAAAGACATGGGCTCAGGGAATAAAGAAGAAGAACTCTGTAAGAGGAATGAAAGAGGGATTCACAACCTCATGGTCAAGTGTTTTGGTCTCAGTGAGAAGGAAAGGATGAGAAAGTCTGTCTCATCCTTCTTTTTTCTGCCCTTCCAGTGATGCTTCCCTTTCTGCCTCCCGTCTCTCCTCCTCCTTACTCCCTCGGCGGAGAGGGGAAAACCCTCTCTGTGTTGCCGCTCATGATGCTGCCTTGCTGCATGGAGGAGTGAGAGAGAAACAGATGCAGTGAGGGACTGTGAATCTGTATGCAAATACAGTAGATCCAGCTGTAATCTGCCTCCTCTCTGCTCACTTGCTGTCTCTTCTCCTCTCCGTCCCTCAGCTCTCAGCTCACTCACTCGTGCTCTCACTGCTCACTTAGTCCGCTGCTCTCTCCCTCTCTCTCTCTCTCTCTCTGATCTCCAGCTGGGCTGACTGAGCTCTTGCATAACAGCAACTCATTGGCTGAGCTGTGCTGAGCTGTAACTCATGCAGCCTTAAGTCCTGATATTCCTGGTCGCTGCCCTTTCCCTCTCTGCCCCCTACACACTGTTTCTCTCTGTGTCGCTTTATTAAACAGGCAACAGACAGAAAAATTGACAAGTAGATAGACACAAATAGAACAAAGGAAAGGTTTTTGGGCCAGGCAGGTTTGAACAGCTTTTTGAATATTATATATAATATTAGAATTTGTTTGATGATAATTTATTCATTATCATTTGGCTCATTTTGTTCTTACATATGAAGCTTTATTCTGAACTTTCTGGCTCCAGTTACGGGAGGTGTATAATAAAGATTCAGCAGGTGCAGTCACACTAGCAGTCTGAGTGACAGCTAACAGTTCTGTAGAATCTAATGTGATGGGAATTTGCGTCAATGTTAATGCAAAGGTAACAACCATAAGAAATACAGCTGGCATTGGTGGCAGTTATGCATCTGTTTCTTCCCCCAACCAACATCCTAGTGGAGCTGTGTACTCTCAGATGACTTGAAATGGATAAACCTAAACAGTTACTTCTGAATAGCTTTCCAGTTCCACTGTTCTCAAGGTAGAAATATATGTTTCACTTATAAAGACAAAAAGGCAAGACACTGAACATACATGGCTCTTTTAGAATTTCAGGGCCGCTACCCAGCTACTTTCTTCTGGCTCCCTGTCTGTGTAAGTACAGAGAGCTAAAAAACTGTCACCAGTGTCTGATGGCGGTGGACATTTCTGACAAGCTTTCAGCCAAGTTGATGCAAGTGATCATCTTTATTTCACATATTTTCTGATGTAACAAATCCATTTTCATTGTCTTAAAGCAAAGTGAATAAAAGAATGTCAATGCAGTGTGTTGAGGAGGCGCAGTTAACAATGAAATCTATATATGTTGCAGCAGTTAAATCATAACTGGACACTGAGGTTTGGCAAATGAACTGAGCACTCAGCTAAATAGCTTAGCTGATTCTTAATAGATGATCAAACTACACTACAATGCAATAACTCTTTTCTCTTAATACTTATCTAGCAACTCTCAAATCACTGGAATCTTGTGTTATCATACAGTTTTACAGTTTTACTGATCCTTTCTGCTGTAGAAGTGTGTGTGTGTGTCTGCATCCTCTTGTAGGACTGCCTGTGTCACAGGTGGATGCTCAGGTGTAATATGATGACCCTGATAGCTCTTGTTGATAGCGCTCTAGTCAGAAAGTCCGTGCACAGATGTGAATAATTGATGCATCTGGGACCAAAAATAGGAGAGAGAGAGATGGAGAGAGAAGAAAAGATGTAGACTTGAAGAGTGATTAAAGAGTGAGAGAGCAGCGGACAGAGTGAGTGATGACATGAGAGCAGGGGGAAAACAATCAGAGAGGAGGGAAGACAGCAAGAGATTGCAATAGAAAGACAGATGAAGTGAGATTTTGCGCTTTTAGCCTGAGAAAACTGTCATCTATCAACTGTTCAGCCACTAAATGGGCGACGCAGTGGGCTCTGCTGCTGCAAACTACATTATTTACAGCCAGAGCTTTGCCAAAGTGGACATAGGAAATGCTTGATCCCAGATTTTATTTTAAGCCATCACACTATAGCTGCTCTATGCAGTTTTTTATGGTAAAAATACACCAATTTTATCATTATTATGATAAGTGTTATGAAAATAAGCCTAAACAGCATTCACGTGATTATTCAGCTCTGTGACATTTTATGTCCTTATTATGCTACCAACAGCATTTTAACATCAATAAATCATTACTACATCCATTATGAAACATGATATATGTATAAATAGTGCGAACAAATGAGAAGGCAGTCTGTCTCTACTCTTCTTTATATTGTGAGTCACCACTGGACACAGAAGAAAAACTACAGGGCTGCTTCATGGCACAAAATACAACAACAAAGAAAAAAGTAAAGTAGAGCAAGTGGTGTTTGCAGGTGTTCTTGGTATGTTCACACCTTTAAAACCATAGTGTGGACTGGCAGGGCTGTGAGCTAATGTGTTCTTCCATTAGAACAAGTTGAGTGGATTTGACTTGTGAGAAGGATTATGAAGATTAAGGAAGCAGCCGGGTAGATGTGGATGAGACAGATGAAACTCACATTCATACCCATCACTCTCCTCTCTTGGTCAAAGTGCAATGTGAAACTGAGAAATTTAATATACTCCAAGAAAATAGTATATTGATAAAGTAATAATGAAGTATGAGTTGATGTATTTGATAGAGCAACATACACTTACTGAAACATTAGCTGAGGTTAAACTGCAACAAACACTGTTTTTGACCATTGTAGCAGCAATAAGGTAATAGGTCTAACATTTAGCGTATAGTTGCTTATTTACACGTTCCTGTAGATGCAGAGGAACATCAGTATTCATTTCGAGTTTCTGGTCACAAACTTAAATGACTTCTTTCTTTTAAGGTCTGTTTTGGCCTTTACCAAATGTTACGGCACCTGGCCGCCTCTTTTGACACAACAGAGGATCTAGAAAATAAAAAACTCATTAGCTGCATAGTATTCCAATATCCTGACTAGCTAGTTGCTATCTCTCTCTATGTGCTGTTTGACTCTGGGTGAATAATTTACAGTGGGTTTATCAGCTGTATTTGTTGCAAATAACGGCCTGTTGTGACAAGAACGATGCAGAACAACAAAAATGAATCAAAACAGTACAGCGGTGTGGGCTGCAAAGCTTAGCTGAAAGATGCTAAAAGGGTCTGGGGTTTGCCTGTTTCGTCCAAGGACGCCTCATCATGTAATCCTGAGGAACCAGGAATTGAACCACTAACCCTGGGGTTAACAGGCAACTGCACTACCAACTGAGCAACATTTAAAAAGACATAAAATGACCACAGAGAGATGCACAAAAAGAAAAAAAAAACACAAAAAAGATGCAAAGCAACCACTGTTTTCTTATTGTAAACAAATGAAATGGCCTCGACAGGTGCGTGAGTCTTGCCTGTAAGTGCTTTTATTGGCCAGAGGTAAATACAAATGCGAATGATATGAACTAATGATATGAACTGCTTCCTGACAGAAAATGGAAGTAGAAACACACTGGAGAATGATTAACAGCTAATTCTATATAGAACAGTTAGGAAAAAAAGGTAATGATTTAAAATATTGATGTATAAAAAAACATGTGACTCTCCGCACGAACAGACAGACAGCACTCACTCATCACACACAAACACACACTCACAGGCAGAGGCAATCTAAAGCTCTGTCACTATCAGCCTAATCCCTAATCTGATGTCTTAGAGCACATTAAATACTGTTATATAATACAAAAACACAGTGCACTGACACACACGTGCACTCATGCATGCTGGAACACAGTTCTCTGTCAATGTGTGTTTGCATTTATGTCTGTTTCTTTCCATATTACATTACACACATACAGATGTATTTATTGTATTTCTGTATCTGCACTGTTGCCTATTTGCATATATCATGTTGTGTCATTGTGTCCGTATACATTCATCATACAAGGCTGTATGAGTGTGTGCACTGTGCATTTGTAATACATCAGCACACAAAGCAAACAACCAGAGCTAAATATTGAAGCGCAGGGTCACACAGGACAGAGGGACTGTCCTCTGGTTAACAGGGGACATGACAGCCCTTCTCACTGGGGTTCAAGTAATCTGTGGCAACAGCTCAGATGATGGAGATTTAGAGAACGGGGCATGTGGGCCAAGGGGCTGTGCTGCTCTTGTTTGCCCTTTTTGTAGGAAAAAATGGCATCTTGCCCGTATGATAGCTGGGATAGGCTCCAGCACGCCCGCGACCCCTATGGGGACTAATCGGTTCAGAAAATGGATGGATGGACACCTTTATCATTTAGTGCAAATGAAATCTGTTTTGTTTGTTAGAAGGCTTCTATGCTTTTCTTCATCTCCACAATTATCCCATTATAGTAACAGTTGATGTCTGCATGCACTTGTGAACAATGCAGTTGTGAGAGGCCATGCTAGCCACACCTACTGCTCCACGCTGACTGAACTACAGTCTGTCATCCCTGTGGCACTCTGTGTTCCATTACATGGGTGTAGCATAATAGATATGTCTGGACAGTGTACTTCAGATAATAGAAATCCTATATTCATTTTAAACATGCATACAATATATTGTCTCTAACCTCATCAACCCCACCCACAAAGGAAGATAAAGATATTAGTGTAACTTTGTAATGTGCAATTTGAAAAGTATCACTCATAATAACAAAATCTTCTTTCTTTCTGTGTTGGTTCATTCTTGGAAGCAGCTATATTTTTTTCTCTCTGTCAAACCAGCGCCAAAAAGCAGACAAATATAGCTTGTGAAAACAGGGCCAACCCTAAGACTTTTGTGGAGGCCAAAAACTGGGCTAAAACAATATTTTATGTTATACAGGAAAAAAGGCAATTTTTAAACAAAGCAGAGTCAATAAAACAAAACTAGGAGACTTTAAACTTCTAATCAATCAGAACTACTACTACCTGCACTACAACAATTCTGTGGCAGTAATATTAGGAGGAAGCACTACATGAATCGTTTAATATTCTACACTCGTCATTTTTGATGTGACACTTTGTTGTGCCCTTCCAGCTGCACTTGCGACCTTCTCTTCTCTAGAAATGTCGGCTCCCAAACTACATTGACCCATTGCTTTCAGGACATGTGCACATGAGCATTTAACTCAGCTCTCCCAGCCACAACATCATTATAACATCAATAAACTCTCTGGTCACTACAACACTCACTGCAACACAGTGGGGTACTATAGACTGAAGGACGATCAGTGATTGGATTTATGGTTCTCCTATTTTAATAAAAGCATTCCACCTTTTTGTGTGTTTTTTCGCCTGCGAGGACCAGCTGTGTCTTTTTGCTTCTGATTCCTGCAGCGCCAACTCCAACTGACCCCAAAGAAGGGAAGCTGGGTCAAACACAAAGTGGAGGATTTGAAGGACAGGGATGTTTGAACGTCTGAAAGACAGCTGGTTCAAGTTCATGGACCGGCTGGGGAATAATCCTCCATGAGCAACCTACTGCTTGAGTGCACTGACATGGCCTCGAGCACTGTTGGAAACACTGGTGTAGTTGATATTGTGTTGGAAAACATTGTTCATACCTATAATAATTGATTTGTTTGTAGAACAATGTCAGATTTAGAAGAAGACGCTGCCACAATGGTTGACTGACTTTATTGATTTCAGTGAAGAAACTGGGCCATGGCAGCAGCTGAAGTGAGAAGTGCAGGAACGTGAAACATGAAAAAAATCATGAAAGGAAAAGGGAAAAGAAAACGTAAACTATAATGAAAATTATAATTACTAGCGAAAGGCCACTTTCGCGGTTCCCTGGTTTATGCATATGTAGATCTTTTCTCAAGACTTTCTCATCTGGTTGCAAATCTGTTCTTGGATTTAAGTGAACAGCTTTGGGTGACTCTTTGGGGCACATGTTAATTTAGGTGGCAGATTAGAAATAAGAAGTCAGACAGATAAACATGTAAATGTGCGGCGAGTCTTAGCGAGACAGGGAGATTTTGGGACCCCCTGCAGGTTGTCTGATCTTGTGCTGAGGGACCTGGCTGCAGTTACTAGCACGAAAGTGATTAGTCTGTGTTGTTCCAGTGTAAACTGTGTAAGAAGACGTTTTGTTTGTATTTTATCTTTTAATGATGAATTTGAAAGAAAAGTACAGTTAAAAAAAATCTTTTCATTACAACCAATAAAAAAGTTCCACAAAAGGCATATTAAATAAATGACAAAACATAAAGATGGTATAAAACTGATGGAAAAATATTAGAAATACATAATAAAAGAGATTAATTCTAAAATCACGTTTCAGTCAAAGCTAAAGGTTAAAAGACTGAAAGCGCTCTGGAGCTTGCCAACATCACAATCAGACAGATTTGAATTTGATTCCCAATCTGAAGTGTGTTTGTCTGCTTGTGGTCGTGCGTGTGTTTGATGTGTTTTGGATGTGATTCCTAATCTGAGGTTAGAGTTTGCTGCAATCTGGCACTACATTTCTATTTACATTTCAGTTCTTTCACTAAGCCATAATAAAGAGGCAAACAGCTTCCTCTTTTCCATCAGCAGCACCAAAGACGAAAAAC
>OMLM01015187.1:99279-127890 GCA_900302695.1 Helostoma temminkii | reverse complement strand
GATTATCATGGGAAATGTGAGGTGTTTCTGTGTTAGTGAGCAGCCAAAATAGAGTACAGAGAGTGCTTGCTTGACTTTAGATCTGTGGTGCTAACATCATATGTCATGAAGACATTTGAGAGACTGGGTCTGCAGCACCTAAGGCCCCAGGTGTCAGACTACCTGGATCCCTGCAGTTTGCATATTAGGCACCCACTGGAGTAGAGGATACCATCATACTCCTGTTGCACAGAGCATACTCCCACCTGGAGGGGCAGGGCATAGATGGCTGTGTATCTGAGCACAGCTGCACCTCAAGTAACTATACTGGCACCATTCCTGTTTATGCTCTACATCTTTGACTTCTGCTACAACTTAGGAACCTGGCACCAACAGAATTCTCTGATGACTCCTCAGTAATTGGCTGCTTCAGTAATGATAATGATGAGGAGTACAGACACCTGATAGAGAGCTTTGTTGAGCAGTGCAACAGTGACTGCTTAAAGCCGAACATCAGTAAAACCAAAGAACTGGTGGATGACTTCAGAGAGAGCAGGAAGGACCTCAGTCCCACTCAACATCCTGGGAGAGGATGTAGAGATAGTGGAGTCCACATCAACAACAAACTGGACTGGTCAAACAACACAGATGACCTTTACAAGAAAGGACAAAACATACTGAAGCCTTTCTCAGGAGGCTTCATCCTTTGACGTGTACAAGATGCTACTAAAAATGTTCTATCAGTCTAGTGCTCAGTGTTCTGTTCTTTTCTGTATGTGTTGGGCAGGTGGCATGAAGGCTGGCGAGGGCGACATACTGAACAAGCTGATCAAGAAGGCAAAATCTGGAGTATTACTGGAACTGAAGAGTTTGGAGGTTGTGGCAGAAAGGAGGATGATGGATAAGATAAGTGGTATCCTGGACAACCCGTCTCATCCGCTTTACAATGAACTGTGGCAGAAGGGAAGCTCATTCAACCGCATATTGATTTCATCACAAAGCAAAAGCAAATGCCTCAGGCAGTCTTTTGTTCCCACTTCCATTAGACTGTACAAGATAAGATAAGATGTGTTACTTAAGAGTAGCTCACTAATTGAATTTTTAATTTTCTTTTGTTTTACTTTCACTATATTGTGTTGTAACAAGTGAATTTCCCAGTGGTGATCATTAAAGTATGAAATAATTAGCGTCCAGCTAGACCAGCAGCTACGTAGAACTCAAATGTCAGACTATTAACCAGAACTAAGGGGTTAACAACACATCAGCAACATTTTGTGTCTTCTTACGTTGGCTCCCTGTAGGTTTTAGGATTGATTTCATTGATTTTCTTTAAGAAGCTCCTGACTATATTCCAGACCCAGAAGCAAATCAAGATATTCCAGGGGCTTTAAACTCAATCCAGCATTAAAACCAAGGATGTCACTGTCATTACATTTATTTAATTTTTTTTAATTAATTTTATTGATTCCTAGACACTATAAATTCTATAGTACGAGGTTTTATGATACAATACATACCTGCTTATATTCTCCAATAATGGATCCATTCTTCTTGATCTCTGATTCAGACTTATCAAGTTCTCGTCTGCACATCTCCTTCAACTGTGGAAACACACACACAGATACCATTAGGCTGTTTCAGGGGAGAGTCCAAGGACAAAGGCAGAGTCAGAGACCCCAGAGACTGTGTGACTGCCATGAAATGTAAGGAAGACGGAGAAAGGTATTGGCAGATGTGACGCTAAGGGCAAAGTCACACCATCCACGCAACCTGTACATAAGCACATAAATCACTCACAGCTACACCTAGAAAGTGAAGAAGACAGGAGGCATCTAAAGGACACCACTGAACACACATGGGAACATATGTCAGTGGCTCTGCCCTCTGCCTCAAAGGGATTCTGAACTCAGGAAAATTGGCATCAAAGATGAACCAACATACTTTGACATTGAAGGGTTAAGTGAGGAGTATGTGACTGTACAGAAATTATTTTAGAAGAAATAATGGATTATAGTCATTTCTAAAAATTATAACATATGGATAGATTTAAAGTACCACATGATAAAGAGAGATACATGTAAAGAAAGGTATCTTACATATACTGTATTTGGTGTACAGTATATCTAAAGATATTCACCTACTGGCTTTGCTCACAGTATGTTCAAGTCCACTACCTCAGAAAAATATAAAGTGCACCCTAAAAACTGTTAAAATTAATCAAAAGATAAATGACCACTTGCTATGAGTCTTTAGGTTTTTATTCTAAACAAGCACCACAATAGGTGAATATAATGATTAACACACTTTCAACCCCAAAAAGAGACATCAATGGTACAAATCACATGTTGAAGTGGTTGTTTTGAATTAAAACCTGCAGAAAATGGCCTCTGCCCATAAGTAGCATCAATGGCTCAGTCACAGCTTGTCACATTGATATTGCACACTTCCTGCTAGGTTACTTCTTGACCCTAAAGCAGGAGATGTAAGCTGTATGTTTTAACAATAGTTCAGTCTCTTGGGAATATGTTTTGCAATATTGCTGCTGCTTCCCTCTGATCTGTAGCTCTGTGTGCCACATGATATTTATATGATTACTTTAGATAACTGCTTAGCTTAAGAGGAGCCTTTCCTCCACACAGGCTGAGTGTGGAACCGGTCAAAAGTGCCTTTTTGTTGGCTCTAACCTGTGCAGATTCTTCCTCCAGTCGTCTCTTCTCATCCTCGGACTCCACCAGTTTTTGTTTGGTCAGCAGCAACTCTTTATTCAGGGCATCTGCCTTCTCCTCCGCCTGACACATGCGCACACACACGACAAAGTGACCCAATGTTTATGAGGTCAGTGAAAGTTAGACTTGCCCTACTTTTATCTTGGTTGTCTCTTTAACTTCTCTCTTTTCAAGGTAAATCAAGCAATGAAGCAACTTCCAATCTCTTCCTTTACACGCATTTACTAAACACAGTGCAAATAAAGGTTTTGCTACATGTACAGTGTGTTTCTGTTCAACAAACACTTCTTCTACTCTTGTCTTGCATAACTGTTAACAAATGAACCACAGACTTGCCTTCAGTTAGTTGACTTTACATAAGTAACATTTTCACTTTCATATACACAAACATCAACGAAATGACACAAATGTATTCTTTCTTTTTGGCTTACATTGTCAAGGTCTTTGCGCAGAGCTATCTTGCTGCTGACTAGTTCATGTGCCAGGTCGTCATTCTCCTGTTCCAAACGCATGTTAGCCTCTTGTAACCGTCGGTTCTCCCGCTAGACAGGAAAAAAACAAGAAAAAGGAGAGAGAGGAAGTAGGAAAGAAAAAATGACAGGACAAAGAGAAAGCAGTGGTACACAAAACAGAGGAGTATATCAAGAGGTAGGTGAGGGGGCATGAAAGAGGAAGGAAAAGATAGAGAAGGGAAAATGAGTTAATCATGCAGAGTGGCGAATGAATGTGTAAGCATCTCTTCCTGGTTCTAGAGTAAAGTAACAATACACAGAATGAGACTAGAGAGACTCAGAGTTAAAAGTGATCGGGTGACAGCGCAATTACACAGTAAGATGCGTTTATAATGTTTAACTGACAATGAGCAGTTTGTACATTAACAGCAACAGGCAGCACTGTTAAAAACTGACAGAGGTAAAATATTTTCCCTGACTTGACAGGCAAAGAATGGCTATAATGAAATCTTGAGTGTTACTAGTACAACTTGCAAAAAATGCAGATATTTTCATTTCAGAGTACACAAATTGTCCTGCTTACTTCTGGTGCTGATTCACACCACTGGTATTTGTTTGCTAGAAGTATTGTGAAGAGCAAACACAGAATCAAGGCTGTAACTGATGATCTTGTACTGTATGCAACCAACCTGTTACCCTTGAGATATGACATTTAGAATTAATAGCATTTTCTAGTGCCATGAGGTTTTTCTTTCCCGTACAAGGACAGTCAGAATCTACAGAAAAGTAATAATTCTATTCAGAGGAAACTCTGGTGGTTCAACATTATGTGCACGAATTTTAGGCAGCAACCAAACACTGTCTCCAAACAAGACATGCTTGTTGTTTTTGACACTGATAGATACATTAACACACCACCTTATGTAGTACCATGCAGCAACCAATGCAGACCGCACTACATGTAGTGGTAACACGATCCAACACAACACAACACACATCTACACAACACAGACAGCTAGTTACACAACTTAAAGATTTTCTTGAAAGGTAAATAAAACTTCACATTAAGTTTATGTTGAATGGGAGTTCTGGAAATCAGTTTTAATTTCATGAAGAAGTCGCTGACTTTTGTATGCTTGATGTCTGCTTGTTAACATTTGGTGTCTGTATGTCTACCTCGTATCTCTCGATAGGGGCCTCCTGCTGCTCCTGCTGCTCCCTCATGGTGTGGTACTCTTTCTCAAATTTCTTCAGCTTCTTCTGGCTGATCTGTTTGGCAGCGGGAGAAGAAAATCAAATAGTCTGATATTTCTCAACTGAGTCACACATACAAAAAAGACTAATCACATTTATACACATGATGAAGAATAGAAGAGCAACTAGCCCACTATTTTTTTCCAGTGAAGGTGGCTGCCAGTGGAAACAACGGGTCTTTCACCAACCAGACATGGCTTACATCGGCCTTTTCCGGCTACCCTACAATGAACATTATGTGCATGTAATACGTAGCCTGTGTATTTCAGGCTTGTTGTTTTGATCAAGTTACAGCCTGAACGTCAATGCACTTTTGTCTTTTTGTGTATGTCTGCATGTTATGATCTCAGATTTAGTATTATACTTCAGTATATCCAATGTTGCAAATATAAAAAACTCTCATCCCTTAATGATGCAGGCAGTACTAGAACAGCATGTCTGCCTGTGAGTATGCTTGCAGAGAGTATTTGTTCACACGTTCTGCTCTGACAGATAGAAAGAAAGACAAAGTAACACGAGGTCATCCAGGGCATGACTTGCCTGATCTCTCTTCTTTCTCATTTTTTTTCTTCTCTTGTGGCTTTGACAGACACCTCTTCACAACTGACTACTTAGAAAAGCAATTAGGACACACCATATCACACAAGTTAAAGTCATAAAATATTTGGATTGGCTATATTCACAAGTGATTATTGACTACCTTCACTATAACAATGGCAAACCTGAACTAAAACTAAGTATAAGAGTAGAGCACAGGCAACTCCGGAAGCTTTGTGATCTAATCGGACGGCAGTATCATCAGTCATTGAGGGCACTGGTAATCTGGTCGGTTAATCCCCCTGAACTTATTAGAATTTATAGAACTTATTAAGCCTCCAGCCTCCTGTAAATAGTTGATCTGCTTTAATGTAACTAGTCAGAGGACATTTCATTCAGATGGTTACAACACACAGTTAGGTCTGGAAGTATTTGGGCAGTGACAAAGCTTTTATAATTTTGCAGTTACACAGCAACACAATGGATTTGAAATAAAACAAGCTGTGATCAAAATGTGGACTTTCATCTTTACTTCTCTCAGCAGTCACATCTGCAATTAACAGTAGTGAGCCTGTTCCACTGGCAGCCATAGATACACATTTCATAACACTGTCTCCACCATGTTTGACACATAATGTGTTATGCTTTGGATCATACGCTGTTCCTTTCCTCCATCATTTCTCTTCCCAACATGTTGGCACAAGTTGATCTTGGTTTCATAAGTCTAAAATTTTCCACATTTTCTAAGAAATGAAATGAAAATGGGACAATATGTGTTGTCTCTCAACTCCTCTACTTTGTTTCATATTACATACAGACCTTCTGATGTTGTACCTATGGTCCTCAAATCAGCCCCACATGCCACCTAGCTAAACTTATGAAAAGAGTAGAACACAAGTTCTCATTTCAAACATAAATAAGACCAAGGAAACCCCACTTCAGATGCCAGATGGAGTTGGAAACTGGACCTGTAAAACCAAAGAGGCAATGATCTTTTGCGCAGGGATAGCTAACAGCTAATGGGAGTTTTACACAGGAGACCCTACTGTATGTGGAGGCATATATAAAAAGTAGTAGCAAAAACAGCACGGGCGTAGAAGAAGAAGCAAAGGTATATAATAGAGCTCCATGAATAATCTAATCGATATCAGCCTGTGCGATTACATAACCACAAAAGGCTGAGATTTAATTAAATAAATATGTCTGTCTACAAATGTGTGAACCTGTTCTGTGAGCAATTTGCAAGTTACCTGCACAGTTAAAGAAGACATGATCAGTCAGTCTCATTGTACATCAGAGCGTTTGGTCATGTGACCTTCCAGTGTGCTGTACATCACAGAATTGCATAGCCCTAGTATATAGTCTTACAGGAGTAAAGAAATATGGCCTATGTTTTCAGAAAGCTATCTGAAATGTGTTATAAGTTTATTCTAAGTATCCTCTTTAGCCCAAACCCAGAATGTTTTCATGATTTATGTTCAGAACTGATGCAGTCAGGATGACTTTGATTTACTTCAGTTAAATTTTTCTCAGCTGGAGCAGCTCATTGTGTATCTCTTCCTGCTGACCACCTGTCTTAAAAGTGATCCAAAAAGCTCTAACCTCCCTCCGTGCTGGCTCTGTTACACAGTTTGTGCTAATAAATATCTCAGCTCAAAGTTACCTTCAAAGTCAGACCCTCTAAAATAGGCCATGCTTTTCAAAACAGGTCAGGACACAGGTGTGTGTGTGTGTGTGTGTGTGTGTGTCTGCATGTGTTCATTGCATCTGTTAAGTCTTACCTGAAATTCACTAGTGGCCCCTACTGGTATTTCTGTAACACTGCTAGACTGCAAAACTGTTACACCCTGTCATTCAATTTGACTAGTTTTTCATAAATTTGTTTTTACAGTGTCTAATATTTTTATATAAATAAAGAAACTGTTTCAGCTTAATTTTCAGCTTTAATTAAAGTGAAAATACAGCTGATAAATAAGCACTGTTAACATGAAGCCTGAACTCTCAGACGTTTTAAGACTAAACTCAACAGGGCTGCCTTCGGCATCGCAATAGTAAACCAAAACTCTTTTCTGTGATACCTTCAACTCACCTTCATGCTACAAGCCAGCTCCATCAGTTTCTTTGCATTTTCCTCAGACCGGTATCTCTTTGGAACCGGGACACGAAAGAATTTGAGTGCACCCTCAAAGTCTGTTTGGATCAGATCATCTTTTGATGTCTGTGGAAAAAAAACGCTAATACAATTATCTAACAAAACAAATAAAAACAGGTACATCAGGCACACAATTATCCAAGCCACAGTGTTCTGCTGAGCAGAAATGTGTTTCTTTTAATAAATCTGAAGCAGCGTGCTTTTAAGTCAGACCTTTGACATTTGTTAATTTGTTAGATATAGTAAATAATGGATTGGTGACAGATCACCTTAGGTCTTAAAATTATACATAAAATAAATGTTGCTCCAAACATTTTTTACATTGATTAAATTCTTGTGTTGAGGCCAAGCTCATCTTTTACAACAACACATGCTTTGGTTTCAGGGGCTCAGTGACACTGGACATGTGTGTCTGCAACTGCTCACGTGTGCCGAGGTGTTAAATCTTTCCAAGGTTGGACTTCCTGTGGGCACGTGCTTTGTGTTTCTGCTTTTACTCAGAGCTATGGTTGTCAGTGTGGGGCTGTATGTGTGCACTTATGTTTAAGTGTCTTTATTTTTGTGTGGGCTAGCTTACCTTCAGAAGAGCCAGGGCTACATTGAAGATCACACTGATGCCCTGGGAGTTTTAAAAAAAAAAAAAGAAATTTATTGACAATTCATTAAAAGTGAAGAGAAATACAGTGGGTACTGCCTTAGATTTTTCACTCTTTGTTATATTGCAGCCATTTGCTAAAATGATTTAAGTTAATTTTTTTTCCACATTCATGTACACACAGCACCCCATATTGACAGAAAAAACACAGAATTGTTGACAGTTTTGCAGATTTATTAAAAAAGAAAAACTGAAATATCACACGGTCATAAGTATTCAGACCCTTTGCTGTGACACTATGTGACATATATTTAACTCTGGTGCTGTTCATTTCTTCTGATCATCCTTGAGATGGTTCTACACCTTCATTTGAGTCCAGCTGTGTTTGATTATACTGATTGGACTTGATTAGAAAAGCCACACACCTGTATATATAAGACCTTACGGCTCACAGAGCATATCAGAGCAAATGAGAATCATTAGGGCAAAGGAACTACCTGAAGAGCTCAGAGACAGAATTGTGGCAAGGCACAGATCTGGCCACGGTTACAAAAAAATTCTGCTGCACTTAAGGTTCCTAAGAGCACAGTGGCCTCCATAATCCTTAAACGAAGACGTTTGGGACAACCAAAACCCTTCCTAGAGCTGGCTGTCCGGCCAAACTGAGCTATCGGGGGAGAAGAGCCTTGGTGAGAGAGGTAAAGAAGAACCCAAAGATCACTGTGGCTGAGCTCCAGAGATGCAGTCGGGAGATGTGAGAAAGTTGTAGAAAGTCAACCATCACTGCAGCCCTCCACCAGTCGGGGCTTTAGGGCAGAGTGGCCCGACGGAAGCCTCTCCTCAGTGCAAGACACATGAAAGCCCGCATGGAGTTTGCTAAAAAACACCTGAAGGACTCCAAGATGGTGAGAAATAAGATTCTCTGGTCTGATGAGACCAAGATAGAACTTTTTGGCCTAATTCTAAGCGGTGTGTGTGGAGAAAACCAGGTACTGCTCATAACCTGTCCAATACAGTCCCAACAATGAAGCATGGTGGTGGCAGAATCATGCTGTGGAGGTGTTTTTCAGCTGCAGGGACAGGACGACCGGTTGCAATCGAGGGAAAGATAAATGCGGCCAAGTACAGGGATATCCTGGACGAAAACCTTCTCCTGAGTGCTCAGGACCTCAGACTGGGCTGAAGGTTTACCTTCCAACAAGACAATGACCCTAAGCACACAGCTAAAATAATGGAGTGGCTTCACAACAACTCTGTGACTTAATCTTGAATGACCCAGCCAGAGCCCTGACTGAAACCAAATTGAGCATCTCTGGAGAGACCTGAAAATGGCAGTCCACCCACGTTTACCATCCAACCTGACAGAACTGGAGAGGATCTGCAAGGAGGAATGGCAGAGGATCCCCAAATCCAGGTGTGAAAAACTTGCATTTTTCCCCAAAAAGACTCATGGCTGTATTAGATCAAAAGGGTGCTTCTACTAAATACTGAGCAAAGGGTCTGAATACTTATGACCATGTGATATTTCAGTTTTTCTTTTTTAATAAATCTGCAAAACTGTCAACAATTCTGTTTTATTCTGTCAATATGGGGTGCTGTGTATACATTAATGAGGAAAAAAAATGAACTTAAATGATTTTAGCAAATGCCTGCAATATAACAAAGAGTAAAAAATTCAGGGGGTCTGAATACTTTCCGTACCCACTGTATATCTAAACAGTAGACATTAGTTTTGGTGTTGTTTCTAATAGTTCACTAGTTTTGCATATTCACGTGTGGACAATGTCTCCTACTCTTGTACATCATTTGTTTGTGCTGTCAGACATTTCAGAAATTTCTCCATAAGAATGTTGGCTGGCTAATGTAACAACATCCACAGATGTTGTTGTGAATGATCAATGTTCACCTCAGTCTGTAATTATGGATGATCTGTACCTGAGTATGTGAATAATTCCCTAAACCATTTCCAACAGTTCCTGTCACAGTTGTCTGTGTTTTTGTTTTATTACTAACCTCACACAGTAGCAGGTCAATGATATGGAAGACCATATAAAGAGGGAACTTGGCTGTGAAGAGGGTGAGAAACCACTGAGATGCGTACATATGAGCCTCCAGACCCACGTTCAGGAAATGGTTGTACAGGTCTGGTAAATATTCCTGTTGAAGACAGTAAAGAAAAGTGACAGAGAAATAACAGAAGCAAAAGAAATTTAAATACAACAAGGACAGTAAGAAGTTGAAGAAATAATGTGGAGAGAAAGAGCAGAGAGGTAAATTAATAGATGTAATAAAGAAAAAACGTAAACATGGAAAGGAAAAGTTGTTTGGAGAGGAGGAGAAATGACCACTCGTGTGGTCTGGTATAGTTTAGATTTACAATATGCTCACATACACACCTGCATGAGTCTCTCAAGTTGGAAGAACTTGCAATGCAGATCCTCAAAGTTCTGCTTGAAAAGGTCCCTGAGCCCATAATCAAACATGATCTTGACCAGCACACTGAAAGCTTGCTCCTCTGGCATCTGAAAAAGAAAACACATTTGGAAATCATTAGTTCATGCTAATTTTTATCCTAATGGTACAGATTTCAGATGAGGCTAACAGGACAAACATTTCACTTCTCAATTTACCTTCATAAATATCTGCAGATGAATACACGCATAGAACTTATGCTATGCACTTTAATTTAGTGTTTCTTTGGAAACATCTTATAGCCTATCATATTATCAGATGACATGTACATTGTTTCTCCACTAGGTGGAAATGTTTATCTGTCTCTGGACTGTGAAGGCACTTCAAAACAAAGCCACTGTAGAGCTGTTATCAGATATGCTCTGCAATGCTGAACATACCTAGATATTACCCAGAGGAGCCGTATGTGAAAACACAAATGTCCGAGCAATGTTTCTATAATACGACTTAGATGTCGTAAACAAAACACACCGATTTCCACAGCATACTTTTTTGTCATACTGTACTATACCTCCTGCATGCTCTTTTCAGGTCTAAACCAGATCATTTACAGTAGGTAAGAATGCATCTGATAAAGACAATGTACTGAAGTATACGTCATTAATAAAAAGGTGACTTTTCATCACCACACAGATACCACTATCTACCTAAAATTATTCTACTTTCATGGAGTAACTGTATGAGATGCTTTTTGTTTTCTACCAGTAATATAAAGTCTTAAACAAATGTAATATAAACCAGGCCAATACTCCAGGGTTGCAAAACATCAATAACATACAGATGTCAAATAAAAACAAAGCAGTTCCTCCCAGCTTTTAAAATTGTTTGAAATACCAGGAATTTTGCTGGACCCTGCTGATATGTGAACTCACGTGCAGCAGCAGCACAGCAGCCAAGAAGGACTGTCCCTGGCAGTAGCCAATCTCCTCATCATAAACAGAATAAGCCTGAAGGAGAAGAAAGACACAAAGTCACTAAAGTGAATTCCACAATTGATGAGGTAAAGAAAATTACAAACAATGTCTGACCGACAATCACGTCAGTGACTGATGTAGAAAAACGTTGTAGAACAAAAAGAGTGAAATATTTTTCCTAAAGACTTAAAGATAAAAAATTCAATCAGACCAAAGATCAAAATCAGACCTCGACTAAAAAAATGTCACTAAATACTGGATTTGTATTTGACAGACAGTGTGAAAGATGTCTGCCAGCAGCACTTGATACTAACTGTATGACATATCTGAATTAAACAGAGGAAAAAACACTAAGAACCTGCACAGGTTGCCACTGTAACCAAGATAATAAAATCTGTATAAATATTTAAGTGTTTGAGCTGATAGCAGACTTGAATTATGTGGTACATGCTACTGAGAGTCATTTCTGGTAATATTTTTCCACTTGTCAGAAATCCTTTTGAATTTGTGCCACATGTTGTATGTCTTCTAACAACATCGAATTTATTTATGAAGTGCCACATTACAGGTATTAGAATAGCAGTAAAAGGAAAGACTGACGCTCTGGAATGATGGATTGGGGGGAAATGTAAAGTAAAATAGCAAAAATGAACATAAGTAGGGACCTGTAATAAGAGAGAAAGAAGGAAAAGACTGAAGTGGGAAAAGAGGAGTTGGAAAGAGATTTTGCTATACAGCAAACTGAGTGAAAATGACGAGAAGGAGCAAGAGAAAGTATTTGGAAAAGGGCGGTTGTGGCCTACTAAGCTACAAACACATATAATGAGTCCAAGTCAAATAGACAAAGTGTGGATCAATCCGCACACAGAAGAAAGGGAGGGCCCACTGAATTATTCAAACACACCTGAGGAGGTGCTTGTCTGGGAAGAGATGGATGCCCTCACCTGAGTTATACATAATAAATGCAATGAAAATGAAAAAAAAGCCTGGCTATTAATGTGAGTTTGTGGAATATTGAAATGTGTTTTTCAACTGTACATGTTAATTTTCATAAGAAAGAGAGCACCAGCACTTCATATTGTCAATAAGCATGGGCAAGAAGGTGCTAGATTTGAGTATTTACAGTATGTGTGCATGCCGGGTTGTAAGGTTCATTTGTGCAATAGGAGTGCGTGTGTGTGTGTGTGTGTGTGTGTGTATGTGTGCTTAACTAGAAAAATATTTTGCTTTTGTAGACAGGCAGTGAACTCCATGCACTCCCCAGAAATAATTCAGCTAATTATTGGATGGTCCATTTTTGCTCCAACTCTCAAGACTTGCTGCAAAGATTGTGTAATTACATAGTAATTATTACTGTTTTATAGTGCGTGTTTTTTTCCTAGCATGCTATTAACTATTAGCTATGCAAAACGCAGGCCTGCGAACAGGCAAACAGGGTCTTGCTACCATTGAACTTCTCAGCCTCCATCATCCAGTAAACTCAAGTCACTTGGAAAACTGCAGACTGACCTGCCCGATTTCTGTCAGTTTCGTGCTGTTGCTCAGTATCACTTAATCACAGTTCTTCAGTGTGACATGTGGGCTTTTAAAACCAGTTTTTACATTCATCAGTACTGTTTGTGTTCCTTTTGGGTTGATTTTTATTTCCTGGCAATTAGGAGCAGCAAAGTAACTGTAGAAAATAGATGTTTCAATTAAGATATGAAAAATATAAGAAATAAAGATGTTCTTTTTGTTAGAAAATGTATGTTTTTTGGCTTCATGTGGCACAGAGTGGAGACATGTAGTAAGGAACACACAAAAAAATTTTAGACTTCTTGTGGCATCCTATCACCTGTGCTTTATGCACTGTACTGATTTACTACACAGAAAAGTTCATTTATACAACTTCTTGCGTGTGCATGTGTCCCACCTTGCAGATCTTGTAAAGGGAGTCTTGTCCATCTCCTCCAGTGTCTTTGAAGTAGTCATGAGCTGGGAAAGTCCTGTTAATGTCTCTGGTGATGGCACTGTCCTGAGGGGACTCCTAATATTAAAACAAGGGGACACAAAGGTCACGTGTGTGAAGACAGTGTGACACCAACAGGAGAATCCTGTGATTTAAGAATCTACAAAATGTTTTATTGTTTGCTACTACCAGAAAAAATGGTTGTGACCCTGCTGAGAATTACAGTATGGTATGGGACAGGATGAATTACTGGTGGCACGGAGTGTTCTCTTCAGCAGTACAGACTGCACGCGTTTCTCCTTTCTCCCTATTTGTCTATCTGTGCACAGTACTATTTTTAATCAGTTTTAGAACATTACATGTACTTGTTTTGTTACAAAAGTTTAGATAAACAGCACCAACAATAGTTATTATTTAGTAACACAGCAAAAGCAGGCAAAATGTATTGGGGCTAAAAACACAGCAATTCAAATCATCATCATATTATATCATCAAAGTGCCCTGTGAAACAAGAATCATACTAGCATATTTGTTCTTACCAGGTTGTTCACTTCATGACATACTGCACATAACTCACTGCACTCGGTACCAAGAACATCTCTGATACATTGCCCTAGTTCAGAGTGATATGAACAAATGAACTGTACTGTATAACAGCAGGCTGATAAGAGTAAACAAACACCCCCACACACACAATCAGTAAATACTCCAATACTACCCTTCCTTCTTAAAGATTAATGATCCCTGACTTCATTATAGATGAGTGTGTAAATAAGTAATGTTATTCTAAGACACCCTAGCAATTACATGACGAATCAAATACACATTTAAAGACGTCTTAATGTATTATGTGGGAGTGTAGTGGCTCTGACATTTGAAGTGTATATTGGGTGACGGTACAAAAACTGGGCTTTTGTTAAACTCTGTAAGCAGGAGTTGGTGCTGGAATGATGGTTGTAAAAACCTTCAGAAAATACTGTCAACGGGAGCGATATGTTGTTCTGGTTTAGTCAGCACTAAAAAACAATAATGGCAAAACAGATTCATGTCACACAGGCAAAAGTTTTCCACTACCACTGGGAAGTAGATGTATCTTAGAAATCCCTTAATTTTAATTACTTTTACTTTTCAAATCTCTCTTGTTCTCTTTGTAGCACCTCTCTACCGTAAGCTCTTAGTCTCCCTGGTACCCATGAAGTCCCTCCCTCTGCTCCAAAGTTTCTGTTCCAACTTCCACAGAGGAAGAGAGCGAAACAAAAATAATGCAAGTATACGAAGAAATGCAGGAAGAAAGGAATACTAAAACAAAGCAAGCTAATGACAATCAGAGACCAACAACTGTGAGCTTTTTATAAGTCCACTCCACAAACTTCCACCACACCCAGTAAGTCATACTTGTGTGTATATAAGCACAGTCAACCTGACTAGATGCCTAGGGAAGTCTGAGTCATGTTTATTGTTAATTCACTATTCAATATAACACATAACATAAACCATCCAGTGTTCTGAGAGCAGTCAGGGTAATTTTATTTTCAAAAACACACACATTTTCCCTCTTGCCTCCACAAAGGCAGCTCTGTACAATCTTAACTTACTCTGAAAAGATCATTATTCAATTAGTTGATCAACAGAAAAATAATCTTTTCAGCTTTTTTGACAATCAGTTGTTTCAGGTATGTATCACAAATATTTATTTAAGAAAATACAAAATTTTCTCCAGTTCCAGCTGAGATACATGAGAGTGTTTACAGTTTCTCTTCATCATATAAACATACAGTAAACTGACCAAGTGATTAATCAAAAAATACCTGGCACTGGCAGTTACCTGCAGCTCAATAAAATATATTAAATATAAATTCTAATAGTGTCCAAATGCTATCTTTAACATTGTGTGACTGAGCAGCACAGAAAATGTACACACAGTAAGTCCACAAATCTTTTCATTAACAGTGGAAATCACTGACATTGACTTGTTTTGGAGCACACTTACTGTGTCCAGTGTGAAGGGCTCATTACACTGGGCTACAGTCTCTCAGTGAATGATAAGGATCAATGTTTTTACAAGCACTACTTAGCCATACTTATCTGAAGTGTTGAGAGCATGTACAAAGACCTCTAACATAATTGCCAATTAGCTTCCTCTCTGTCTGTCTGTGTATTTTGCTAAAGAGACTCTGAATAAAGGTAGCGTGAGAGGAGAGAGAAAACATATCCAGTGTTTCATGGCAGTGAACGGAAGTACAGTATGAGAGCAATGTAAAGTGATACAGAGAAGAGAAAAAGAAAAATATATAAAGAAGACGAGCCAGGTACTAAAATACACCTACCAGGACCTTACTATTACTAACACTCATTTGTTAAATCTGTACACAAATCGAAAGATAATGTTTTTTTGTGGGGTTACATGTGCACTGTTGTCAATCCTGTTAACCAAGAAATATCCTAATTTGCGAGCTTAAGATGTGTTGGTAGACAGCAAATTCACACACATCAATGTACATCCTGCAAGGATTTTAGAAAAATACTGTATCTAATGACCCTTTTCAAAATGTGACTTCTGCTTTCAAATGAATATTTATACATATATAGCATATAAGGTGTAAAAGTTCCCATGCTCACTACTCATTTTCTGTTGTGTCTTGACTAATGCTGTGAATGTCCTAGTGCTGTTTACTGTCAGTGACAGGTCAGTGCCAAAGTAGTACTGTAGGGAAACGAAAGAGCATCTATAAGCTGAATTAAGTTAAGAGACAAAAAATGCTCTAAAGAAATCCGGAGGGGAGAGTGGGGTGGTGAGGCCGGGGCTGATCCCAGCTGTTCTTCTAACTGACCCAACTCTTGACTAGGAATCCAAAAATGGCAGAACTGCAGTGTGCGTGTGTTTATGTGTGTCTAAAGCTAGGAATAAAGCACCAGAGTAAGACTTCCGTGGGAATTTGGAATAACCAGCCTACTCAACTTGGCTATCTATTGTTTATGTCCCTGATTTTCTCTGACTCAACACAATGGCTAACATGTCACTCTGTTATTCTTTGTCTGCTCCTAAATTCCAACCACTGAGGTGCCATGAGAACACAGGGTGATATTATCAACCTTAAAATACATGACCTGAAGTGATATCCTTTGATATGAATCAAATGTAAATGATAAAAGAAATAGTAAACTTTGTAAATAATTAAAAAGCTTTGACAGATACTTTCATCGCAAACACAAAACATGTAGCCCGTTTCAATTTTAAATTCTTTATTCTTTAAAAAAAAAGCAAATAAAAGATACTTAAATCCTGTGATTCCCTCTGTCCTTTACAATAATGTGTAATCAACTGCTGCTAAAAGTACCCGCATTGCTGTTTCTTCACCTCAGCATCAACTATCATTAAATCTTAATTGTCTCATGCCCTACTTTCTGTGCCATTTGTGCACTGGTATACTGCTTCAGTACAAAGAGATAGGAATCTGAACACAACTGAAAAGCCATGTCAATAATAACACCACTTACACTCCCTGCAATGGTCTGGATTCCCCTCTGGTATTATTTTCTAATCAAACCTAATGACACTCCCAAATGCAGCTTTGCCACCATGAAAACCAGCAGACTGACTGCTTGGACAAATATGGTGCTGCTGTATTACAGCCCATTTACAGCATGTCAGCACAGGGACAGTTTATTTTTATCTGTAATCATCTACATGGTATTCACGGTTTGGTTTCTGTGTGAATGTAATACAGATTTAAAAAAAAAAAAAAAGCCAATATTTTTCTTATCGAATGCACTACTTAATCTTCATCCAGCAGTATTTAGTCTTTTCTACCACCTCATTAAATACATCTTTACAAAAGGGTCTTGAGTTGGGTTTACTAATGGCATTTAACCTGTAGGATCTTAAAGCATCTGACCGTTTAAAGAAAGATGTGTGCTTACTTTTATTTCTCTATTCACACACACACACACACACACACACACACACACACACAGTTGCCTTATCTTAGACACTCATGTCTCCATTTGTGTCAGGACAATTACTGTAAGGAAGTTTGAATATATTGAGATAGCATTACATTTATTTGCTCTGTACAGATACACAGCATGTACATCTTATAATACTATACATGTTTGTCACCCACAAAACATCATGTAATAAAAGTGTCTTCTTGTCACATACACTCACTTTAAATGACAGCAAAATTAAACATGTTTGACCATTTACATTATCCCAACATTTTCCATCTATAAAAGCAGACACCCTATAAAAAATTACCAAAAACATTCTTGATATATTAAGTACATTAATTTAGTGTATGTGTATTGTTCATGGATTCATTTTCTTTAGGAATGACCCATGAGTAATGACCATGAGTAATTTTCAGAGTCCACTTTGATAACAAAGGAAGAGTGAAATTTTTGTAACTTTTGGGTTTCGTTGCAGTGGTCACTCTTGCCTAAATGACAGTAATCTGCTCTTTAGAACAGCTGGGTCATGAGTCAGCCATTAGCAGGGATCTGATGTGGCCTATTTAGAGCCTTGAGAAAACAGAAACACGAAAATCTAATACACATTACAAGACTGTGCAAGTATGTCGGTGATAAAGTGCACTATTATAGCATGACTGTACTACCTGTTACACCAAACAGTCTATTTTTTAAAAACAGCCATATAGCCAGATACAATTTATACACATTTACTTACATTGAGTCTTATGTACAGTATGTAACATAGGCTGTCTGGGTAGTTCCAGACCAGCACTTGGCAATGCCAAATGCTAAGTTGCCAGATATACAGGAAGATGACGCACCCTCCGGTGTTTTTGCATAATCTTTAAAAGAGTTAAACTAAATGCAATGATAAGGTCTATGGAAACATAATATTATACAGCCAGTAACTATGAAAGTTTTAACCAATCTTCCGTCTTTGCACCTACTGCTTGATTCCTTAACATTATCTGTATTTTAGGATTGCTAAATTTTCTAATAGTAAGCAGTCACCTCTTTTATTATTTTCTTCTCATAACATAAGGCTGCATTAAACCTATTAAAGGCTCTTAGATCATCCCTCATATTACCTCTTTTCTCTCTAATCCTACTTAACATAGTGATGTACCTCAACTTAAGACAACAACAACAAGTGTTGTTTTCCTCAGAGGAAAAAAAAACTGTGTGCGTGTTTTAATTATCTATTGTTTCAAATGTTTTAAAATAATAATTTGCCAAGGTACTTTGCTTTCAATCTTAAACATTTCTGAGAGATTGTACCATTTACTGCTTTAGGAAATAATCTTTTATAGTGGTGATTTTCTTACCTAAAATTCAGAGTCATCAGTGTTTCAAATCAAAAAAGACAATAGGGACATCTTAAAAAAATCTGACCACGTAAACAATTCCATCTTCAAAAAGACTCATCATTTCACAACAATCATTTTAACAGGTAAGCATGCTGCTAAACCTACTTAGAGTCTGCAACATTTAACTCTTCACAGCAGGAAAAAAGAAAAAATGTAATTTTACAAAAATAAATTTGTGTATTTTGATAGACATTCAATACGCCATTACTGTACATACAATTTCTGAACAAATAAAGAGATATAAATAGGAAAGTTTAAAATACCTTGTGATGTTTTCACAGATTACTGACAAAACACGACAAGAATCTACCATCACTATACAGTACATCATACTCACATACACTCGCAAAATATAGTTTACTAGAGGGAAGTGATGAGCCAATAACGTAATTACACTTTGTTAGCACCCGTGCTAGAACACCATAAATAATCCAATTCAGCCAAGGGTCACATGAGAATTTACTTGCACATTTACTCAGGACCTGTGCTCGCAAGAACAAATACATTACACAGAAACTGTTTTGAGTCATTTTGTTCCTACTTATTTTGAGTTCTGAAGATCTGAAGAACAATAATGGCAAATTATGAAACATATCTTTTAAAAAAATAGTTTTACACAACAAACATGGTTCAGATTATCCCATAATGAACACAGAATTCAGGGATAGAGGCTGTCTAATGAACATTTTCATCTCTGCACCTCCATAAAATTACCAGTCACGCATCTATAAAATTCAGCCCTCACTAGCTTTTAAAATACTTTAACAACAGTTAATTTTCATTTGTTTATCAAGGCAACAATACATCACTGTATACTAAGGAACAGTCAAATTCATGTGCACAAGGCACCACTGAGCCAACACAGTGCAGAGGAGCTACGCAAACTCACTTCTTACTAAATCTTCATAAGAAAATAATGATCATAAAAACTTTCTTTGGTAGATTAGATAAGGTATATAAAGCTAAAATAACTTTCCCCAAATAAAATGTAACATGAGTCCCCTTGGTTCAAAACTGAGATAATTATTAAAACTTCTGTATTCATTTTGGCTATTTGTCATTACTATTTATATGTGATATAATACAATGTTTGAGTTTGTGCACGCACTAGTCCCCAAATACAGGAACAATAATGCAGCAACAACAGACCATACAACCAGGTTAGTAGCAAGGTAATCACTTGCAACACTGTGTGAATGTGAGACACATTACAAGCTTGTCAACAGACTAATCCCCAGTGGAGATCCTGGGAAACGGTGAGGATCACAGTTCAAAAGTCATTTACCTAAATTATATTTAAAGGTTTGGGACCAAGACAAAATTTAATGCTGGTTTTGCCAAAAAACTAAAAATCCAATTTAAAAATAATAATACACCAATAATCCAAAAACACATATGTCCTTGGTCCTGCTGCTGTGCCTTGGACACAAATATTAAATATGTATAGTTAAATTATAAAAACAGCAAAGGTGAAACAAAACTAAAAAGATTTTAAAAGTTAACTGAAAGATAACTTCAATGACCTTTCTTTCAGGTTATCAGTCGTACATCTCAAGTCATATACTAGTAACAGTAGGCCATGAATCCATGAATTAAAGACGCGTCTTGTCTTGTACAAGATTAATAAATAATCTAATCTATAATCTGTTTCAAAAAGTTAATCAATAAGTCTTTTGACAAACAAACCATAATCAGTTCAGTCATTGCAATCTAAAATTACATGCTGCTTCATTTTAAATCAGTCAGGCAACCAACAAGAGACAGTAAATACACAACACACACACACAGTTACATCACTTTCCGTATGTAAGAGCATTTAAGATCATAAAGAGCTGTTCACAGTTCATCCCAGTGCTACATAACTCCGTAACAGCAGTCAATTGTTCGCTTTGCACTCATTTCTCTTTTTTTTTTGCTTTCAATACATAGTGTTGGCAACAGATGAAGGTCATGCTGCATCACATACAGCTTTTCAGCACAGTTATCTTCACTCACTTCCCATAAGAAAACAAAAAAAATGTTGCTCAACCTCCACAGAGTTCAAAGGACAACCTTTTCTCCTTCTTTCCAACCCCTTCCACCCATCACCCTGCACACAATATGGCAGGCTTCCTTGACCATTTTTAAACACCTTGCAGGAATACTTTGGCCTTTTTACGCTTTTGATTCCCTTTCTCTTTGTTTGCCAGCTGCAGCATGTGCAGAGAGGACGTCTGTGTAACCTCTAAATGCAACATAAACAGCAATGGCAGATTGACGCCTCCTTCCTTTTCTTTACAGCCCAATTCATCTTAACAGAGGAAACATTTTACAGCAATCACATCTGGCATCTTAAGAAATTCAAATGCAAACTTGGCCTATGGTTTTCATCTGCGTGTACGCTACACATGACATGTTCTGCCTATTCCTAATTCCCTATGGCCATATCCATACCCAGACCCTGCATATCCCTTTTCGACAGAGCCAATGAAAGCCTTTTTGGTGTTCTTAAGCCCAAAGCCTGTGCCACTACGCTGTAGACAGTATGAGCAGAGGCGTTTGAGGCCCTTCCTAAAGGCAGAGTTGGAGAGGCTATAGATGAGACAGTTACAGAAGCTGTTGCTGATGGCTAGCCATGTGGTGAGGAATGAGGCTGCCGGATGGTGGTAGATCCCTCCACTCTCCAACAGAAAGTAGAGGATGTAGGGCAACCAAAGGATATAAAAAACGCTGGTAATGCGGAACAGTACCATAGCGTATCGCTTGTCTGGGTATGTTGATGTAGGTTGCTGATACGACGATTGATGGTGTTGGGATTTTTGTAGTTGAGACATGTGGGGAAACTGCCCTTGTTCCATGGCACTGCTGTCCTTGACCGCAGATCCCACTGTCATTCCTGGGCCCTGCAACTGTTGGGGTCGGTATCTTGCGTGACGCTCACTGATCTCCCGGGTGTGCTGTCGGCAGATCTTGAAGATATTTGCGTAGGTGAAGCAGACAGTGAGAGCAGCAGGGGCATAGAGCAGTGCAACGATAAAGCTTGTGAACGCCGGACTGGTCCTCCACTGAACTGCACACCACTCCACCACATCACCGTGGTACCCTGGTTTCCCCCACCCAAGAAATGATGGGAGAAACACCAGGGCAGAGTACAACCATATCAGAACGATGCAGCAGCGCACTCGACAAGGTGTCACTACAGATGCATAAGTCAGAGGTTGTGTTATGGCAATGTAGCGGTCTACACTTACACATGCTAGTGATGCCATAGAAACTGACTTCAAAACAGATACCATGTAGCCAAACACCTGGCAGGTGAGTTTGGGGTCAAGGCCTTGTAGGTGATGTAGGAGGGACAGGGAGGGGAACAGACAGCTAGCGCCCACCAGCAGATCAGCATATGCCATAGTCTGGATGAAAGCACTGGTGGTGTGTTGGCTAAGCAAGGGGGCACAGTGAAAGACAAAAATCACCACCAGGTTGCCAGAAATGATGAGAACGGTGAGGAGAAGTATAATTGAGACTTCTAGGATGCAGGTGTTGAAAATTTGGGAATAGCCTATCTCAAGCAGGCAGAAAGGGGCAGATAAGTTTGACAGGTCAGCAGAAGTCTGGTTCAGTGAATCCAGGGAGGTATTAATCATCTTGGGCAGCAGTATGTGTCTCAAGGGCTCTTCAGGTATGACAAACCCAAAAAGCCACTGTTTTGTCAGCTTTAGTTTAGTTTCAATCCAAATAAAAAGTTCCTTGCTGAGGTTCCATGATGAGACTGCAGTTATCTTCCATTTAAAATGCAGGTGGGATAAAGAAAAAGAAAAAAACCAGAAAAGGGTGAGGAAGCCCCCTGGGTTTCTCCTCAGTGCAGGCAGTTGTGGTTTTACACAAGATACAGAGGCATCAGGTGAAACACAGACTAACTCACAAAAGGAAACTTGTGTTTTCCCTTTCTTCCCAGCAAAGCAAGTGTCCCAGCTGAAGGCACAAAAAGGAAAAAAATGGAAGAAACGTGACTTTAAAGAAATTCCAGTCACAGTCTCAATCTATGCTTGAAATGCCTCCTCTACCTATAAAGTCGGTGATGTCTTCAACATCTGCTGCAGCTGCGGATAGCACAGATTTGAGCACTCTCTTATCTGTCTGTAGAGCCCAGTCACAAACACGGCTTCCAGTGCAAAGACATTATTGTGTAATACACAGCATACATAACTTGAAGGAAGGAGACATTACGCATAATATCTAATTTATTCTGTCGTTTCACTCCACCTCCGTCCTGCTTCTTTTCCTCCTCTTCTTCCCCTTTACCACTCTTCCATACTTGCTCTTTTCTCAGGTTCTGTCTGGTCCTTCGCAGTAAGATCACAGTAGACTGTCGCGTACTGAGAGGATGAGGACAGTGCGCAAAGTGACTGATGTTCAAAAGCATACACGAACACGTCTGCTATTATTTCTTTTTTAGAAGAGTAGAAAAAGTGACTGGAGTGGGAATGAGGTAGGCAGGCATACCGATGCTGGGAGAACCCCTTGTGTTCATTTATCCTCCTTGTCTGTCTCTCTCCTTCTTGCTCCCTCTGCCTCTCTCTCTACAGAAACAGTGACACTACAGCCCCTCCCCTTCTCTGTGGATCCAACCAATGATCAACTACAAGGGCATAAGTTTCCTCCTTCTCCCACCCTCTCACTTCTCCTCCCCCTTTTTGTGCCTGTGCTTTTTATAAATACCCAGAATTTCCAAAAAACATACAGTTTTACAGCCTCTTGTATTATTATTTCATATCACATCATAGTATTTAATGTGCATGTCTGTACACTGAATAAATTGGCATGAATCAGTTTTCACAAGTATATGATATTTGAAATCAACTAATTATAAACTGCTGCAACATTATAACAGACACAGAGAGAGGGATTATTACATGAAAGCATACAACAGATATCACAGCCTCTGTATAATTTACAGCTATCCACCAACATAGCAAGTAATTATGCAATTAGCAGCTGTGTCTGCCTTTTACATGCAAACTGCAAGCACAGGCAGCCTAACAAGGTGCAGTTCTCTGAAATTCAGGAAGTTTACATAAAACTGCAGTGATGCTGACTGCTAAAATTCCTGCAACCCCAACAGGGACAGAGTGGTTCAGGAAATGGATGGATGGATAGATGATGCTAAAATTCACATTGAGAGGAGGAAGAATTAAAAATCAAGGCTTAAATTATATTATTAAAAACATCTGTAAAAGTAATAAAGCAAAAAGAATGTCTAAGAACTTGCCCTTCTACAATAATTTTGTAACAAACCTCAGGTTACTTAAGGCATTTTTTCTATAGACGAGGCTGGAGAATCATGTGGAAATATGATGAAACAAAACATTATTGAAAACCTTTTCCTGACTCTTCTAATTGTAGCTACAAAGTCCTGATGGCAATGTTAACAATAACACCATTCATACATAATATCCACATGTTCTCACACACACACACACTGCTAGTGCCTTTTCAAATATAAAGGGCAAAAAAGAAACACAGACCACAGAACTGATTAAAAATCTACAGAAGAGGACATCTATTTCACTTCATGTAAAAGCATTCTCATGATAGTATCTGTGTCAATGTACTACCTGTAGAAACAGTACAAGCATTATCATATTGTATTTACACTATTCATGTTGCAGAAGGTCTGCATTTGAACTGTAACTTTGGCTGTGTATTTGTGCATGCATTTCTGTCTGTTTGGTCTTAGCACTCTTAAGAGATGTGCACCTGCATATATGCAAATACTGCATCGTCACTTAGAATAAGAGTATATAGCATCATTCCCCAGGTAGCACAGCCTCATCAGACACTTTAATCTCTAAACAATAGCAACAGTCAGATATTTATTAAAAGGCTCTAAAGTGTGGTTAGGACCTTTATTTTTTATTATTATTTATTATTCTATTGTTCTTTTCAAATATTTCAAATCAGCCTTAGCAAGTCCACTTCAGCCTTTCTGGAAAAAGCTTACTAAATCTGTGAATTTGTGCCAGAATAATTACTGACCAAGTGCTTTTTAGATCATGTGGTGTAATTAATACATTTAATTGCTCAGAATCCTGTACTAAATTTAGAAATTACCATGGGTAGTAATCACTGTCAGATTTAGGCTGTATTGTCTACATCCTCACGTATGACTCTAAAGACAGCAGACTTTGTCTCGTGCAGGGCAATTTGGTGTAGCGTGATGGAGACCCAAATACAAGACAGACACACACCAGCCAGCATCTTTCTCCCCCGCAATCCAGACACACTCCCATGCTTTCACGCACCTCCTCTGCCCACCACACGAGGAGCTAAAAATAGATAGCACTACAAAAAGGGTTGGAGGAAGAGAAATGGGAGAAAAGGATGAGAAAGAGAATGACAGCCGTTGTTGTTACAGAGCTCATCAAAGATGGAAAGAGGTAGAGATGGAGAATAGGAAGAAACATAACACTGCAGGAACAAGACGGCAAGAAGAAAAATGAGCTGTATAGGAAGGAAGAAAGACATTATGTATTGCCACCTGGTTGCCAAGCTGAGCACAACACAGTCCTGTTGGCTGTCTAACTTAGGCTTCTTCACAGCTTGGCAACCTCTCAAGGACAGGTGTCCAGTAGCTGATAAACCTGAACCAACAACACAATAGCACTAAACTGCCTCACAATATGACTGCTTAAAACTAAAAGGAAAATGACTTGACCAATGACTGGTTATTAATATCATGAAAAATGTTTTTTATAATTTTTATTTAAATAATAAAAACATTACATGACCAAAACTGGAATAACCTTTATACTGAAATTTACACTAGTCTCAGGAATAAGCCAACTGCCATACTGGCTGACTCCCATCTGGTTATTACTAAAACTCTCCAAATACCACCTCATAATGGCTCATAATCCTGACAATTCAGTTCTGTGTTTACATAAATATGAAAATAAGCATTCAGTCGTTGCCAAAGGTTGTATCATAGTGATGTAACAAACATAAAAAGAAAGAGTCAGCTGATTCCTGGTGGTAAAGGGAATGAAAAGACTTTTCAAAGAACAGCTAATAAACCATCAAATATACTGTATATGTGAATCATGATGTTTATCTCTGTGCAATGAGTCTACAGCTATAAAGTAATACCAGTAACGCAAGGATGTGAGAATTGTTGCGTAGTCACAGACAGAGAAACACATTACTGTAAGAAGACAGCAGAAGAAAGGGAAAAAAGAGGGCTGCTCACATTCAACTGCAAAAATTATTCTAAATTTTTTTTCATGTTACTGTCTGCACCTTCTGGCATTCACTGCATATGTGGGAAACGGGCTTTAAAGGTGAATAAAACAAATCTTACTTCCAATTTTCCGAAGTAGAAGGCAGAACACAAACCTATAGTACACAGTCACACAAAAAGGACAGCAAACATGCTGCGTCGTTAAGACAACACAAGAGGAGAGAGAAAAACTCAAGCAGACAGTGTGACAAAGCACAAGTGAGCAGACACAGCAAGGCAGGAAGACACACAAGTTGACAGAAGCACAGACAATATAGGGAGAGGTCAGAGAAAGTCAGGGTCATGCATAAACTAATATAAACACAAATAAACACAAGCCACGCCGAAGCCTTACTGGAGGATGAACTATGATGTGCTTTTACCAGTTTTGCACATTTAACATAAGCATAAAGGATTATTGGTCACAGTTTCCTGCAGCAACGTGTGACAAGAAGCTGGAGGAGAAACGCTATTCAGATCACTACGACCTGCAGCTCAGGAGCAGGAAGGAATTTACGGATAAAGTTAGAGCTAATGCAAGACTGGGATCGGGTTAAACATAGTACTCTCCAACCTCCTGCACATGGTAGCTGTGCCCTGTTAGTCTCCTCTACCCCATAGCGTCTGATTGCTTAAACACGCAATTCACATAAAGCTGCATGTAACAGTAATCATCAATGTGCTGAATACAGTGTATGACAGCTGCATTGAGTTGAAATCAGGTCATTATTGGTGTTTGGTGGTTTTTCCACTGTGTTTGTGGACAGTCTTCTGGTAGAAACAGCACAACACTCAACGCTGCACAGGCAGTGGGGTGAACTAGCCTCGCCTATGACACTACCTCTGGAGACAGCTTGAAAGTGGGTCTGCATGGACCCCCCCCCACGCTGTCTTGGTACCTTTCATACAGCACAGCGAGGTGGCATATTAGCGCAGTCAAAATGCCTTGAGGTGGCAGTGTGAAAGGGGCTAAAGACAGATACACAAACAAGCATACACAGGTCATTAAGTGGGTCAGACAGAGACAGGCAGCCACATAGTTTCCTAAAAACTCCACTCATATCCACTGCCTACAACAATATGGAACTGATAATGGACCTAAATATTTCAATAGACAAAGTACTCAGTCCTTCATCACCTACTTGGCTAACTGATCTGCTTGTGCTGCGTTTTTATTAATGTTGCTACTACTGTAGCTAGATTTTTTTATTATTACAATCCATCCCAGAGGCCCATCCAAAATGTTTAACAAAAAAAGGCTTTAAAATATTCAAGCCTCTACAGATGATCTAAAATGAAGCAGCACGTCTCAGTTTATATTAGCAAATAGTCACATGTCACTCCATTGCTCATCTGACTAAACTGGCTCCCAGTGGCTGCCTGCATCAGACTCAACTGCACCTTCCTACCTTAACATGCTCAACCAGGTCTACAATCCCTCTTGATCACTATGCTTGACCAACAAATGCTACAGGTAGTCCCAGCACCAAACACTGAAAAATAAAAACCTCCTTTGAACTACGTTACTAGGTGTGAAGCTTAAACAATTATTCTTATAGTACTTTACCCCAATGTATCGCCCCAGACTTAGTTTTTGCTTGCTTTTGTACCTCACTTGTAAGTTTGGATAAACGCATCTGCCAAATGACTAAATGTAAATAAAAAAAACAGCACAAGAGTGGCTTACAACATTGAAGAGGATGTCTCATTCTAAAAGCCCAATTTAATAGCCTAATGAAATGTACCTATAAAAATAAACAATATGACAACAGCTGTACTATGTGATCACAAAGAACTGAGAGTATCCATGGCCAGTAACTGCTTAAGATCTGATTACAGTGAAGTCACTCTTCCACATGCACAACTTCCTCAACTGTTAACATTTACAAGACAAAGAACAGTGTAAATGCCTCTCTTTTACTGTAATGGCAGTGATACATAACTGCAGTTTCTCCATAAATGACCAATGATTTTACATTCAATCTTAATTCTACTGTCGTATATAAAGGGGAACATCACATGATTAAATGTGGTACACGAGCATTTGGACAGTAAACTATAAAGAAATAAAGTATCAAGAATAATATATGAGCTGCTGAAAAAAATGCTAAGAAAGTTGAAATGTAAAGTAATGAAAAGTGCCGTGTTTTAGATATCTTAGATAATCCGATATTCCCTGCATAAAATGGAAAATATAGAGTTCCCATTGTCTGTCTGTGTGGTTATTTTTTACCAGCCATTATTTGCATGTGATTTAATCAAGGTAGCAGCTGACAGTCATGTTATAGCACTGCGCTGAGGCAACACCTTTTAAATCAAACTGCGCAGATACATGTGTCCTACTGTGTTCATATGACTACAGGTATTTAATGCACAGAAAGCTTTTACAGTTTAAGAAAGCTGTGGACAAGAGATACTGCCTGAATCACTCAGTCATTAATAGACCAATACAGACAGCTTTACCCATGTGAACTTCTTTTTTTTATATTCCAGGAGTAAGACAGCTAATTATGTGGAAGGCATTTGAATGGAATATTTGATTTATATTTTAAGCTGTTTGTTGCTGTGTTTGTGCATTTGATGTAAGAATATAGTTTGGGAAAAAAAACAACTGGCATGACCCATTTGTTCTTCTGCACAGGTACATGCAGTGCTAGGGACAGAGCAAGTGAATTTCTATGTCAGGAAATGTCTTAAAACACGACATTAAAATGTAATGCTGTGTGTGTTTTTATCTATCATGTCAAATCATACATACATGCTTAAACATAACAGATAAATATGTGTAAAATTTCAGAAAAAAAACTTTTTTTTTTTCTTTTTAAAAAGATTTTTACCTACAGCTAAATTAAAATATGCTGAAACCTCTGAGCACAGGACTCGATCTCAATGTCATAATGTAAGAAATGATTTCACTGTATCTTAGAAACTATTAGACTGTCATTTGCCCTTAGATCCTCAGTATTCCACCTCAGTTGGAGATAAATA
>OMLM01015187.1:80162-99259 GCA_900302695.1 Helostoma temminkii | reverse complement strand
TGGAGATAAATAATAGTTAAATAAATAAATAAAATAAATAGATAGATAAAAAAATAAATAAATGAACAACAAAGTTACAGCAGTTGTGATGCCTGTGTAAATGTGGGCAGCAGATCTCCCTTAGGAGAAAATCCAGGTGCTGTAGATGCTGTACACAGATAATGTTTTAACTCTGCCTCTTTTGTGTCCTAAGACACTAAGACTGTAAATAAGACATTCTGTGTCGTAGTTGTAGTTTGCACACACCGTGTTTTTCGGTCCTTTAACTGTTTTTGGCTTTCTTGCCCAGTCTTCCCCTAACAAGACTAAATAAAACATAAACTTTTAAAGGGAAATATAGCTGCATGTGTTTTCCTCTGTATGTTTCTTTGCTGACGTACAAACCTTGAATGCTTTACTACTTCTGTAATAAATTCCTACCCAACATCCTGTCCAATGGCTATCAATACAGCAGCTTTCTGATCCACTGTTATTGTTAGAAGGAAAGTTGAGATTCCATCCATACCTTTCTGTCTTAACTTAAAAACAGAGTGGCTTCTATGCTTCTATATCACTTGGTTATAAAACTGCTATTAGAGTTGACACATTTGAATTGTGTCCAGATCCATGACCAGACAGGTAAATAGCAATAACAGCATGAATAAACAAAAAGGCAGAGATATGAAAATAAAAAAAGAAGAGGAAAGCGAAGAATAAGAGAGAGGGGCATGAGAGCAGAAAGGAGGAAAGGGCAAGACCAACATCTTGTCACCACCTGGGACCCAGCTTGATGCCCAAGGATGTTGCCTTTACATAACACTGTACAAAGCTGCTGCCGAGAAAAAAAAATAAAATAAACTAACACACCATTCTCAGCGGACAGGAGGGCTAAGTCACACAAAGTCTTTGGCCACACAAATAAACGTAAGTGTGCACACTGTGATTCTCTAGCAAACCTGGACACACACAGGGTTTGTAGAATAAATGCACATAGGCAGACACAAGAACAGGATTAAGCAGATTAAGCAGTGACATAATTAAAAAAAAAAAAAAAACATAATTAAAAATATCACAGACCAATCACTGTATGTGCTCTGTCAAATACAGATAATCCTGGTCCAGACTGATGTCAAAACAATTAACATAAAACAAAACTAGATCACATTATCAGAATCTGATAATGTATCTGTTGTAGCTAAAAATGGCAGAGCTTTTAACTTTTACATATACTGATTCCTTCCTTTGTATTTGTATTTATTTTAAAAATAAATAATAAAATTTGTTTTTAATTAGTGAGTCACAAAATCCAAAGTTAATGATTTTTCCTTTCCTATTCTTTAACAAACAAGATTCAACTTTTCTCTTGTATAAACCACTGTGTGATCAGCTGATAAGATCTACAGGGCAGAAATGGTTATCATCACAAGATGAGGTGTATTTTCAAAGAACTGTTGCCAAGGACAATAACAGTAACACAAAATGAGAAAGTGCAAAACTGAAAACAAGGTCTAGATCAGACTATGTCAGTCTAATAACAGCTTAATCTTGCACGACTATTTAGAAAACATTAGAGGTGATCTGCACAGTGTGCTGAATCACTAGAAACATTTTTTAGCAGTCATCCTGCCGAAGGGCAGCCTACACCAATAAGAAGTGGGGATCAGGGGAATCTGTGTCCTGATCATCTTACCAGAGACAATAGTTGTGTGCAGTCTCACCTTCGTAATAAGAGTGCGGTACTCTTCTACCTGGTGGTCATTGTTATGGCAGCCTGCCAGGAGCTGCCATACCTCTCCACGAAGAGCCTCAGGAATGCCACTGCGCACTAAAGCTGGCAGTTGTTTGGGACGCACTGACAAGTTCATATGCCTAAGAGAAGTGAAGAGAAGAGAGCAGAGAAAAGGAGAGCAGCAGTTTATCAAAGATGTACTAATTTTGACCTTATTCTGTAGTGCTCATTCAGTCTTTAAAAGTATGGCACACTGCTGACACACGCATTACATGCAATTGTGCAACTGAAATCTTCGCACTCTAAATGTTTTCTGACCCTATAAAGGACTGGTATGTTTACACATGGTCTGTTGGGCCAAGATCATGACCACAACAAGTAAAAATTATATCCTTTACTGCTACAAAAATAATTATTTATTTGCACTGAAGTATTTAAAGAATTCCAGTCTTGCCTCCCGTAAGGGATACAATCATTCGAGGGCTTTCTGTCACTGTTATGGAATGTAAAATATGAGCTATGAGCTAAAATGGATGATACTTAATGTATCCCTGGAATTCTTTTTTCACTTCTTACCCTGAGATTAGCCTTTATTTTACCCATGCTTTGGTTTTAGCTGAACTAGAAAGCCATAAACAATAGAAGACAATAAGGTATTGGAAAACTACAGCAACAATGAAAAAAAATAAACAATTTAATTTTTTCTTTCAAATTCACATTGAAATATTAAATCTGTTGGGTAAGCAATGCATCACTGAAAAGGGTCCAGGCATCTACCAACCTACTACTGTGTGACACAATATTAGAGGTATACTGCATACATAGAGAGAAGGTAAACTCAGAGGCACAGCTGTACCTACCAACTATGATCTCACTGAAGTGGACAGAAATGTGCTGAACCCCTGGTGATTCTCTAACTCTATGTTTTGAGTTTGTTTTGTTTTGTCAGGTTATGCAATACAATACATGGAATTTTCTGTTAGACTAAAAGGGATAGAAAAATATATAGTGCATGTGTGCACATGAGTACATGTAAGTAACGCCAGGTCCAACCGTTAAGGGCATGAGATAGTAAAGAGCTGTCTGATTAGCGTCTTTGTGCTCCCTGAGCACTACATTTCACAGAACACATGCCAGTTGGGACACACAAAATGGTTCATCACACACACACACAACCTTGTGTGTACTGTGAAAGACTACTGTTATGAATTCTGAATTGGCATAAAACATTAAAAGATATATATAAAATCAGAAAGAGGGCAAATACTTTTTCACAGCATTGTATGTGTGCCTATCTGGCCATCCACATTTATGGCATCAGTTATAGCCAGAGAACAATACAGTGAATAAGAGCAAAGTTTTACCATTTGGATAATAAATCTCCCCAGGTCTCCAGGATCTTCTCTGCACATTCCTTGGAAACATCACCTGACCCACTGAGCAACGGCTCATCATTATCTAGATACATAGTTGAAAACACAATGTAAAAAATGTAAGTTAATTATTGCATTATTTTCTTGTTATACTAAATACTTAAATTTCACAATAGCTCACACTCATAAAATGAAAATTAGAAAATAAACATGAGTAATTAAATAAATTGGTGTTGCCAGTGTTTGCCAATATTTCTGACACTGTACAACCTTGCAGATAAGATTTTTTTTTTTTTTTTTTAAGAAAATTATCAGTGATGAGAGTCCATTGCTACAAACACTAAAGCAAAAAATATCTGGAATTCTGCAGTGTAATTCAAGTGGGTTGTTTAATACCATGCTGTTGTGCAGTACTGTGTTGGAGGTGTATGCTTCTAAATGAGGTCAGTCCTGACCAAGGACACCACAGTGGTTCAGCATTCCAAAGTAAAGGCAAACCATAATTCATATTATCATGCCAGTTAAATGTCTGCTTTGAGGCTATTTATGTGCCTGACATGATCAAGTACAGCAAATGGTTCAAAAATGTTAAAACCATTTTCAGATGGTTCTGCTAGTCAGCCATATTTGCAAAGAAAGCTTTCACATGGTTCATATAAAGAAATGATACACTTTGCAAAATCAGGAATTTGTTTTTTAACAGCAAAAATGCAACCTTTCTGCACATATCTGCCTTTGTTAAAAAAAATACAGTAAGAAAAGATGGGAAAACAAAAGTAAGCCAGCATCCAATCACCTTCTTCTTCATCATCTTCAGGAGGAGAAGGAACCATGGGACTAGACCCAGCAGGAAGGATGCCAGGACTAGCTGTGGTCTTTCGTTTCTCTCTCTCAGTCTCACTTTCCAAACTCACCACCTCATAAAGTGTATCAGATGCAGGACTTTTACGCTCCTTACGCTCCATCTGAAGAGAGAAAACATAAGATAAACAATAGGAAAAACTCTTAAGAGACCATTCTCTGATATAAAGTTATTACAAGCTCATAGTATATTAACAAAGTGATTGGTTTGCATTATTTCAGATCACAGCTGATATAAAGTCTGATTCATAATGACCATTATTTGAACTCACTTTATCATAGCCATGACTTTGCATACCTGTCGTAGTTTAAGGTAGAAGGTCTCAGTGTAGCTACGCTTGCTAAAGGGCCAGAACAACCTGTCATTTGGAGAGCACACTCTGACCCTCGTCTCCAACAGAAAACGAACCGGCTCCTCTACTTCTGTAATCACCAGGTCCACTGCTGTTGTCATGTACATGAATTTATCTAGAAAAACAAACAAAAATCAAAAAGTTTGTTATTTGTTGGTTTGTTTGTTTTTTTCCCCAAAATAAGACTTCACTCACTTACCTTCAAGTGCAGCGGTGCACTGTACATGCACTAAAACACTATTTTTGCCACCCCTATGTTTACAGTGCATAATACTAGGCACATAAACAGGCCAAACTGACTATAGTGTAATATTTTAAGAATGGAGTACTTGCTTTCTGTGCACCCAACATAACATGTAACAGAGTGGATTTCCGCTCAATGCTTACAGGAGTCAAGCTTTGACATGATTCAGACTTGTAGTGTGAGCGGTACTGGACCGAAACTGGGACAGGACAAAGGGCGACACTCAATCATTTTAAGATAGGCCTCTCTGCTGTCCAAAATCCGCTCACTCACACTCCACTCACATGATATGGCAACTGCTCAGATGTGAACACACACACACACACACACACACACACACACACACACACACACACATACACATTTCTCGGCATATATTTTGTCGCTCCATGCAATTGTCTAGTTCACTGTATGGATGCTCCAGCACTTAAAAGAAAAGTGGTGGTCTATGGCACAGACAAATCATCTAAAATCAGGTTCTGGATTCATAGATGCTAATAATTGTTGCTTTTTAAGTCTTTTTGTGAGATTTGTTGAAAATAAAACATAGAAAATCAACAATCTTATCATTTGAGTACAGTTTCCAAGCCTATTTACTGTAGCCTTAATTTTACCATTGTTCTGTTCTTCACGTTTGATTTGAGGACTACCAGTGGAAAGTGAGTCACTTGAGTCAAATATGTCAAACCCTGCTGTAAATATTTGAGTGAATAAACATCTAAATATCCAATAAAATATAAATCAAGATAAACAACTTTTTAATTTGTAATTTTGACAGATTTTTGGCTGTTACCTTTGGGCGTTTCCTCATTCACAGCCTGGAACTGAGGCGTGTTGGGATTCCAACTTCCTGTAATGATGTAAGACTTCCCATCAGAGCTCTTTCCCATTGATTCCTGAAAGATCAAAAGATGGAGGAAGTTAGCAAACACACAATAACACAGACTTACATACCTGAGAACATTTACCCACCAAGTCTAGCAAGTGCATGTCACTGTTCTTCACATTTTTCCCCGGGCTGAGCAGAAGACCAAAACACCTGGAGAAGAATGTAAGCACACACATGCAGACAAACATGTACACACAGACACAAGAGAGAAAATGGTGAAATGACTATGATTACATAAGAAAAAGGGGAAAAAATTAAAGAACAAGAGTGGAAACCAAAGAGAGAACAATAAATCTCTCTATAGAGTAAAAACACTTGTAACAATCACATATGTTCCTGCAAATAGCTTCCTGGACTGATCCTCTAACACAGACCAGAACATTGAGAAAATTAAACACAGCTCTTCAAGCCTCGCAGTCTCTGGGTTCATTAAACAATAACAAACCACTGAGAAAAAGGAAGATGGCAAAAAAGTGATGGAATGTTTAAATTTCAACAGCTTTATTAAACCGTGGAAAATGAGGAGCCTTACAGACGAACCCACATCAATCACCTTCTTATAACTGTGCTGGAACACTTAAAACCTGACAGAGGCCAAGACACGGATGTAAAGATTTTCACCTGTGTGTGTTTATCAATTATAGCTGAGTGATTCTTTTCTTGTGAATATCTGGCAGACACCTCAACTGTAGCAAATGGAGAAATCTCTGTCAGTCAGACCAAATCTATGCTTAAATATTTTCCTTTAATAGTACATTTCCAGAGTAACAATTTTTTTTCATATTTCTTTAATTCGCTTGTGTGTTTACATAAATCTCAACTGCTTCTGAATGCTTTTTATCATGTTTAGAGATATAACTGTAACATAGTTATTCAAAATAAATCTTCTGAAAGTTGTGCAGTCTACATACCAGTTAATGAGAACAAAGTTTTCATTCAACAAGTAATTTGATGGCTCTACAGAGTTATCCCATACCGCTGATGATACTATGCTAAAGCTATTCTGAAAATGTCATGCATTTGCACATCAGTGTGTGAGTATGTGTTTTATTTACCTCTCGATGGCCAGTTCTTTATTGGAGGTCTGCTGGACATAAATTACAATTTTTTTATCCATTCCTGCACGCAACTTGAAGCTCTGCTTGTCCTTGTCTTTTGCTACAGCACTGAGTATGACAAAACAAACATTTTAAACCACATTTTAATACCATAAAGATCATAAAATCAAGGATAAGAGCCATTTTAAAACATGCTCAGTGTTCAGAGGAGGAAAAGGTTTGAGACAGGGACATTAATCAACATTCTTCAAGCCCTCAATAACACAAAATGTTGAGGAAATTCTGAAGAGACTTGTGTAAAGAGAACCTTCCATTTCAATCATGCTGAAATCTACTGGAAAGGTCTGGGACCTGTCACAATTTCAGGCAGGTTCCAAATAGTTTTCAGAGTCGGAGTCAGGGTCATGGTTTAACATGATTCTGTGACTACCGAACCAGTGTCTTTATATCCTATTCAATGAAAAATGATAAAAGCATTCTCTTTCTATTTTACATATCTTACACCATATCTTCATGCACTTTCAATAGGGCATTAAATATTTTTCTTATTATTATTATTTAGAAAAATAAGTTCACACAAAAAAGGGGGTTGGCATGTGGGCATAGTGAAATATAAAAGAGGTTTGCTTGGAAGTTAGCAAACTAATCAACCAAGAATTAATGAGGTAAGCTGGCTTTTAATTGCTGTATGTGGTCTCATGGCAGATATTGCAAACAGAATTGCCACATGTATAGTACATGAGGTTTATTCTTTTAAAAAGGTCAAACAATAGACTCCACAGAGAAAACTCTACTCTACTCTTTAAATACAGAACACAATGTATAAATGTGTGCCACACCTGAAGGTACCCTTCCCATCATCCTCTCTGATCTCCAGACTAACAGTGAAGGTAAACAGGTCACTATCAGGCGTGAGTGGAGCAGCATGCTGAGATGAAAGAAGTGCCTTCTTAGCTGATCGCCGAAACGCTGTGGCAAAGCTGTATAGTATCCTACTCACCTGCAGAGAGATAAAAATACAACATCAAGGCACTATAACAGGAAAGGATAATAACCCAGGTATACAATGTAACTGGCATAAATCTGTATAGAAACAAGTTATAAAAACCACAAAGGTATATTAACCACAATTTTCTTCAAAGGACATAAAAAAAACTGTTACACCACAACAAAAAGCATTTTATGACTGTAGTGATGAAATGCATTTACAATATTTTTCTCATACACAAGAGTTACTGAACAGTGACGTCTTTGTAAACTAAAGCAAGAATTGCAATTCATCTTTTTGTATTTGCAAATTCCCTTGAAGAAACATAACAGCTTCAAAATCATTAAACTTAAGGTTACTTTTATAAATAATAAAATGTGATAATAACTAATTTTGTGTATTTTCAGTGAAATTGTCTGCGGAAACGCTCAATCATCTAGGTCATAGCAACTGGATTTGATTAACTATAGGGTGTAAAGTGTAAAAACCACAGACAATAGGGTAGTGGTGGTGAAAAGTGGTGTAGTCCTCCAGAACATAGCAAAGTGTTTGAGATCATGTTACTTACTACAGCTTTGTAGCAGTAACAAAGCACCCAACTATTTATGTTAGAAATGTTGATTTTCATATTGATTGACATTAACAGGTTATTAACAAAATGTTCAATTTGATGAAGAGAATAAGTGACAATTATCCCATGTCAATCTCCAGCTCTCCTCTTCTTAAGTTAAAGACATGTCATGTCATGTCAAGTTGATAATTACAGCAGAAATCCAACAGGAAGCACCTACCGAATAAAGTGAGGGAGACAATTTACAGTTTACAGTAACACAAGTTAGAGATACTGTAGTAGGTCTGCTGGTTTTGACACAAGGTCTAGCAGCTCCTGTAGCTAAAGTCTTATGGAACATAAAGTTGAGCGTTGTAAACCAAAAACATCAGCACCAGGCTAAACAATCACAGAATCATTAATATTGATTAAAAAGTCCATTAGGCCACTGCAGATGTTATTTTGTGATATGGGCCACACACAAAAGCTTACCTAATGACCTACTACTTGGGTGACTGCAGACTCTCCAACCTATTAACTATTCTGAGTTTTAATTAACATACTGATTCATATTTGCCTGTGAATCTGGATGTGGAGGAGATATTGTTTCTATTAAAATTAAACACTTACTTTTACAGAACACTGTTGGAGAGGGGGTAGGTTGAGGCTGCCAAGTGTGGAAAGCTAGCAATGATTTATTTATATCCCTAAATGTGCTTTTCCACTCACTCACTTTAGATTTATGAGCTTTGCATTTAGTCAAAAAAAAGCAGTTTGTTTTATTTTTTATTATTATTAAGCAGATGTGCGTGAGATAATAGGAAAAGCTCTCTTCCAACTAGAGGGCCACAACACAGAGGTTTGGGTCATTTCTAATTCTGGTAAACAGCACAGCTGAGACTGAGAGATGGTGTGACAAAACCGCTGTTATCAATAAATAACACCACTCTTTTGCTTTTGTTCAAGGCCAGAATATAAAGCATCTTCTACACAAAGCCTTTGTTATGTTCCTGGCACAGAAGAAGGATTTTGGGGGACTGCAGGAGGTTTATTTATTCAGAGACAAGAGAACACTGGAAGTATGATGGGGGTCATCCCCTGTATCGATGAAATTATGACATTTAACACAAAGGAACTGTTGTTTTGCACTGTCTCAATCAATGCTTCAGTCAAAACTGACTAGTTTCTTTGCAATTCTAAAGAGCTCTACTAGGATATGGGCACTTGCACTGTAAACATATTAACCATGACAAGCTATTTAAGCTGGTGTTGAATGCTTCTCTTATCACAATAGAAACATTTTGGTATTCTGTGTTTACTTTTGTCCATTTGCCCACCCAAGACAAAAAAAAGGCATACAGTATCAATAAAATTCAAAAAACATCACTTGACTGCACGAACATGTCACATTATTTTATGTCTACTAGAAATAAGCAGAGCTGTTGAAGCACACACACAAAATGTTTTGTGTATAAAAAAAAAAAATCACTTAAGTAGAAGCTGTCTGCTAAAAGATTTCAAAAAGCAACACACAAGAAATTCAAGAACAGATGAGGAAAAACGTAATTGACATGTATCAGTCTGGAAAGGGTTAAAAACAAATTTCTATGGATCCACAAATGGAGAAAACTTGGAACAGTAATTAACCTTCCCATGAGTGGCTGGCCTACCAAAATTGCTTTAAGAGAACGATGACGACTCTTGCAGGGGGTCTTAAAAAAAATAATAATAACAGAACAACATCTAAAAAACTGCAGGCCTTACTTGCCTCAGTTAAGGTTAGTGCTCATGATTTAACAATAAAAAAAGAGACTAGGCAAAAATGGCATCTATGAGTCAAAAGCCACAACTGGCCAAAAAGAACACCAAGGTTTGGTTTACATTTGTCACAATACATCTTGGGTATCCCCAAGACACTTGGGAAATATTCTGTGGACTAATAAAACAAAAGTTTAAACTTTTGGAAAATGTGATGTAACATCTGTGTTACATCACATCACATAAAAGTAACATAGCATTTTATAAAAAGAACATCATATCAACAGTCAAACTAGGTAGTAGAAGTATGATGGTCTGGGGTCTTTTTCCTGAATTTGTTGTGTCCTGATGCATTGTTTTCATCTTTCCATCATATTTTTTACATTGTAAAATTATTTTATGTGTCTGCTGACATAATGCATGCGTTATTTTATTTGATGTGAAGAGAAATCCATTTGTTGCTGCCCACTTTGTGTTCATGTTTTCTATCTAAACATGTGATTTAATTTGTGTTAGGAGCCTAAACTGCATCAGTGAAACTGATCTATTAAAGCCGTACTCATTTGAAACACAAAGCCTTAGATATGCATCTCTGGATGAAAGAAAAAGGTTTATGGGCATAAAAGAGGATGCTGGCTATGAGACCCAGCAGGGCTTTGTATCATCAGGAGACTGGAAATTGTTAGAACCTAGCTTTGGGGCCTGACTAGGAGGTCTGGCACAAAGGAAGCAGTGTACAGCAGAGGGGGAGCTTTGGTTAATGTTTGAACAGTGCAATTTCAAAATCCACAAGTCTGTTTAGAAAAAGAAATTACACAAAATCTGGACGTATCAGACTTCTCTGATACTTTGTCTTATTTTAGAAGTTACAGCTAATAAAGAATAATAATGTTTGAGATTGTCTTTATAATTTTTATAATATACAATTTATTAAATAATCAACACACTTAAACCAAATAAGACAAATGTGACAAAATGATACATAGTGCATGTATAATTGTTGATCCGCTATAATGACCTTCCACTTTAGCTCAGTTCAGTTTTTTCCATGGCACTGCATACTGGCTAAACTCGACTCACTCAAAAAAACTGACTGAAAAGACTACTGACTAGTCAGAGAGAAGTTTTACTACCACTGCGTTGTTCTTGAGCAACCACAGTTAAGTCATGTTTACACTCTAAAGAATTATTTCTCAAACTGTTTTTTCCCTCAGCAGCCTTAGTCTTGCTACCTTCAGTATCTTTTAAAGGCAAATTAGTGTTCTTGCTGTGACAAAACAGTCACAACCCACCTTAGTGCATGACTACAGTGTTTTAACTCTTACAATTAGTGGATCAGTGGATCTGAGGCTGATGCAGTAGTGAGGCACATGACAAGAGCTGGTTTCCCTTCTGACTCACAAAAAAACTGCACAAAAGATAGAGGCAGTGTAAATTGCTTTGTTGCTGTGGGTGTAGAGGAAGGAAAGAGCGGGAGCAAGAAGACGACTAAGAGGAAGAAGAGAAGGAAATCATAACTGTAGACAGAGCCACCCAGTTGCTAAGTAAAGACGTTTGCCCTACCCCTCCGTTTTGCACGTTCACGTGAGGGGTAGGGGTATCCCAATTCCCTTTTGGATGGAGGGGAAGGGCTAGGGCAGAGGGCTACATAGCCCTTGAAACAAAGATTTTTCAGGATCACACTTCAAACGAAGGAGTATAAGGTATTTCTTAGCATACCAGTTACAGTACTGCAATAGCATAGTACAGTCACACTAGTACAGTAACGTAGTACAGTTGTACAGCGACTTACAGGTGACAGACAGCAACAGGTCTGTCTGTGTCTTGTCCACAGACAGACAACTACTCTACCAACTGATCTACATGCCGCCCCATCACTACTGCTGATTTGCACGACAGTCTTGCATGTTTACATATTTTCATGTCTGATACCCCGTGACTAAATTTAGGGGTGTCTCATTTCTTAGGGGAATCATTTCAGCCCTACCCCTTACCACTCTAGGGGAAGGGAAGTAAGATTTAAAAATAGGATTGGCCCAAGTGCCTGTCTGGAACTTTTAGTTATTTTGATGAAGAGTGCTTCAGTGAGGAAGCAATCAATTCACTGAACATTGAAGCTTCATTTTAACCCAGTTTCAAAATTCCTTCCTCTCTTATTTTAATGAACCTACTGTACATAAGTAATAGCACTTTGGCCTGTAAATTGTCTCGAAGGATTGTGTGTATATGCAGGGGGTGTTGATGTGCATGAGCAATTATTATTGTTTAATTATTATTATTATTTTTATGATATTTTCTATTATTATTCTAGTGCTAAGGGCTGCTAAGGGCCGTGCAGCCTGTAGTGCATCCAGTAATCCCCATGGGATAAATGAGGAAGCTCCCACACTGACAGTCTGAGCCTGAAGACCACAGGCTACAGGGAGATCAACAATTAAGGCCAAGGTCAGTCAGAATACTGCACTGCTAGTAATATCAGTATACAGAGATATATGTGAATGTGGGGCAAGTGTGAAAAATAAGAGACAAGGCACTAAGATTAATTGTAACCAGGACCCCAGACTAACTTTATCTACTAGTAGCACTGGAGCTCCTTACTACTCATTTTAAGATACTGTGTGGTTACTGGGTCGTTCTTGCTGTCAACTTTTTGTTTATAGCAACCAGTGATTTCCCTAGCTAGATGGGAGCTGAAATTATTGCTTTTCTTCATGTTTATGATTGTCAAAAATTGATAAATTAATAATTGATAATGATATTTGATAAATTAGCATGTGTTGTCAACTCAAGCATTAAGACTGACTTTACCAAGTTCTCAGATTCCTCTTTATCTGGACGCTGCACAAAATGACATGTTCAGATTCACTAATCTCAAAATAATTAAGTATTTATAATCTAGTAACTCTGAAACAAATAATTTTTCATATTTGCAAGTTGCACTGGTGCACATAGATGGACTGTCTCTAAAAATGGTCAAAAAATGTGATTAAACGTTCACAGTCTGGAGCTCTTAAATGTTTTGTATGTGTAAGTTTATGTTCTATTTTCTGTAAACAAAGTTACACAAAGTTTAACAAACAATCACTAAATCCTCACCGCCTCTTGGATTTGGCAGCGAAACACGTGGATCCTGAAGATCTCAGCATTGTAGTGGCTCTCTGTGAAGGCAAAGCAGTCGCTCTCTGGTGTGCCATCATGGCCTCGCACACAGAATAGAATCTTATATATGGGGTAGTTGGCAATCTCTGTATTGTTGTGTGGGTCCAGCAGTCTGTTGAAGTTAAAAAAAAAAAGTTGCTGTTGGATATCTTAAAGGGTGCTACTGCACACTTAAAGTTGTATATTATGTGCATGGCATTTCATACACAGAATACTCATTACAAGTTTACTTACTAGGTGTCCAAGTAATAATTACTAATCATACATATGTCGTGCCTACCTGACTGTGCCCTCAGACACGCCTGGGACAGACAGTGTGACATCCAGGGGGAGTTGGCACTGCCCTCTGAGGATACTCATCATACGAAGGGCCTCCACTTCACTCCGGGGGGCATTGACAGAGGCACACCCCAGATACGTCAGCTGGCTGAACACAACACTGTCCTCATCTGGTATGGGACTGCAAGGACTACCTTCTGAAGATGATTCATCTGCTACAAAGAGGAATTGAAAGTAGGAAGGGAGTTTTGTGGATAATCAAGAAAAACAGAATTCATAATAATTAGTCAAATTCAAACTAAACGACAGAACAATGTAGTTGAGAAGAATGTGGCCACAGTCCTCTACTACAAGAATAAAAAGGCAATTGAATAAGTGCACAGTATATGGTTTAGAAACATGGAAGCTTTCATTGATATTACTCTAGCTGAAGAGCCAATGTGTAGCTATGACAAACAAGGATAAGGAAAGCCACTTCATGGTTCACCTCGATATGACCTCTCATTCAGCTCACTCTCCTGAGCCGTCTGAACTGGAAGAACCATCTCCAACTTGGGGGGTGGTGCACTCAGGGGGTCAGAGCCTGGTGGTACAGGTGATACAGCTGTTCTGGGAAGCAATCCATGGTCACCCACACCAAGGCTGTCCAATCCTGTTACTGGTCCAGGCCCAGTGTCAGCTACTGACGGATCCATGAGGACATCCTCTAACTCTCTCTGCAGCTGCTGCTCACTTCCATTCCCCACAATCTAATACACACAGAGGGAAGAGTAAAAACATGCGTGCACACAAGGACAAAAAGGTCAAAAGGAAGTATAAATGGCAACACATTTAGACTCAAACACAAATGATAAAATAACAGAACATACATCATTCCACAAATGGTTTAACAAAATTATTCAGACAATCACTATAGAAAAATGCAATTACAAATTTTCTTTTTATTTCATTGGTATGTAGAACTGTGCAGAGTCCCGTCGGACAGTGATTTTGCATAAAAAAACATAATTGAATGAGCAAAGATTACACTGAAATTTTGATTACATTTCATCCAATATTACAGACATCAGAAGAGCCACACCAACACTAACTTTATGTGAGCTGCTACCATATGCAAAACAAATTTAGGGCTCAACCAACCATGTAGAGCCACAAAAGGGGGCAAATCCCAATATTCCTTGCCTGCTGTGGCAGCCGCCCGGTTTTAAGTAAGAAATCGAGAGCATATTTAAGTGCTCTACTAAGCAAGAGGAGAAATACAATGCAGGATGAAATTCAGAATACAGAATCTGACTTTTCAGCTTTTCTGGAATATGTGGTCTTTGAATGCTGGAATATTAAGGTTACATTTTCCAAATATGCTTTTGTTGTTCAGGCCACTGCAAATAATATCTGTGGCTTACAAGTATACAGTGCATTCATGTTTACAGTGCTGTTAGACTCTAGAACATGAAGACACTACAAAAATGTGTGTCAATACCTGTATTGTCAGTTAATGAAAAAAATATTCTATTGAAAACTAATGTAAAACAGCTATCAATTCTAGATCTAGAATCATCTATGTGACAAAACTGTCAGCCTGCAGCTCTAGTGAGTTTACAGGTGCTAAAAGCCTGCACAATTGTCAAGTACTATACAACTATAGTCCTAAAGTACATGTTCAAAAATCTGTCACTACCATCATCAAAACTAAAATGTTGTAAAATGTCGGCTAGCTATAGGGCCGTCACATTACCAACACCTGGCAAAAGTACAAAAAGCACAACTAATCACAGACAAAATCACCACAGTGTCACATCACAGAGAGAAGGGAAAATATATATTCAAACAAGAGAGATACAGAAAGGAGCAGTGGAAGGATAGCGAGAGAAAAGACTGACCTTAAAGCTGACCTCTTCCTCAGAAATTACCTGCATAACAAACAACAAGTTTAGACACACTGACTCTTCTGACTGGATGGGCTGACTGGGAGGGAAATGGCAAAAACCAAAACATACTGGATGGCCAAGTGTCAGTGCATGGAGTGATTTCACCACTACAGTACATACTGAGAACTCTTACAGCAGCCATACAGTGGCCACTATGTCATACATACAGACACCGCAACTGTGTTTTCTAACTAAAACAACCGCAGTCCTTAAGGAAATTCTATACTTGTGTAATATGCACACTCATACTCATGAATCTCCAAGCATGGAAAATCACCCTATAAACTCAATATACAACATCCATTGTGTGCTAGCGCCATCTTCTGGTACACTGACAGCATCAAGTCAACAATTCCTTAATTTTTATAGAGAGGCACAGGCACGGTAATAATATACACCAATAGCCAGAGTATGAACAAAGGAAATATCATAACTAGCACCTACTTTCATTTCCTCATTCTCTTTTTGGAGAGCCACACCACAGTCACACAATATGATTTCATGTGAAATTGTAGCTGCAGTGACCACACTGTTTGTAAAATAATATTTGTTGAGTGAGTTCTAAACTGGAGCAGTGAACTGAATCTCACAGAGCATACAGTATGTTGGACATAATAGTTTGACAGAATACGTCCTATACAGAAGCAGCTGACTAGCTGGAATTGATAAAATATTAGCTAACATTTCATGGGGTTTGTGTGCACAACTATTATTCATTTCCATTACCAATGCTACCAAAATAAAGTATTCAAGTTATTCACTACAAAAAAAGCCTAAAAAATATGTGGGAAGTGCACGCATCCACAAGAATTTAAGGGCTTATCAGAGAGATGAAACACACAGATCTAAGGCCATCTACAAGAAGAAGGTAGAGTGAGATTGCGGAAAAAGCAAACAAGAAATGGTTAGCCTTATAGCTACAGTGTGAGACCAAATGTTTAAAAGATGGATGAGAGCTTGTGACAAGCAACCGATGCAACCTCTAAACCAGTGGTTCTATACCCTGGTCCACACTGTCCTGCTTGTCCTCCAACTATCCCTGTCCTACCCACTGCTGATTACCTTGATCAGGTGTGTTCAGCCATTCAGAAGCTGTAAGTGCAGGGACATTTGGAAAACAAGCAGGACAGTGTGCCTTGAAGACCAGGGTTGAGAACCACTGTTAAAACCACTAAACAATGGAATCTGTAAGAGTTTTGACCATTGACCTTCAGCAGGAAGTAAAAAGATGAAATGAAAATCAAGATGTTTTGATAAATCATGTTATAGGTGCCGATAAACTTTGTTTTCCAACGGGTATTCTGCAAATAATTATAGCTTTACAGCTGATATAATTTTTCTCACAATTAAGATCAGATTATGATTATGACACTTGCAAGACTTGTAGTAAGAAGCATTGTAGGAGAAGGTTTATGTGCATAAGGCTGTCATTGCTGTACATTTCAAGAGACCATCAGACTATTAATCTTCATTAGTACATCTATGAAGTCTCCCTTCTCTCGTTTTCTCTCTTGTACTTCTGCCCACACCTACACCCAACCATCCTTACCTTCAGTCCTGTCTTTTCGTCATCACTACCATTATTAGTGGAGGAGGGTGTCTCGTCCCCCAGTCGGGACACAAGGACAAAGTCCTCACTGTTGAGGGTGGACACTGAGTCCGAAGACACGCTAATCTTTCCGACCGAGCCCTTGTCATCCATGGCTGCTGCTGTTAAACTCAGCCACGCTGCTCATGAATGGGAGACAGGAGGAGGAAGTGGTGGGAGATGATGAGCAAAATCACCTAGAAAAAAGAAAAAATAAACAAAAAAAGCAGAAAACAGTCATGATGTGATGAAATCCATGACAAGCATTTTTTAAGGCAACTGGAAACTTGGCCACTTGTAAACTGACCCTCTAAAAGTGATGAAACCATTTATTAAAAACTTTTAGAGGTCATTTGAACACCTCAAGGAAACTGTGAGGCAGCTTTAGGAGAAAAAAGAAGGTGCAAAAACAAATAGCTAAGTAAAAGCTTTGTTCAAGTGAAAATGATTTACAAGAGAGCAGGCCACAATGAAGAGGCAACTACAAGGGAAAGATCACAACACAGGAAGATCTCTGGATCATTTTAACAATTGTGTTGATCTCAGCAGAATAAATGGGAGGCATTGCAAAAACATTTGCTTGATGAAATGTGATGTGATGCAAGTGTCACTTTGAAAAAGAAACATGCACATGAAAGTGAGTAATTAAGGAACACACCAGCTTGCTACAACCACCATTTTATTGCCAATATTTCCCTTTACGATTCATTTGTGGTCCTTTACCACAGCATTAGATATGTGCACCAGAAACACATTACCAAAAAACTGTTCTGAATGTGGGAATTACTGAATGTGTATTAGATCATATCCACCATTTCACTCCCTCCCATTCCTCTCCCTTTTTGTTTCTACTTCTCTCTATCTCTCCCCTTCCTAACATATTTCCTTTTTTTCCTCTGTCCTTGTGTCTCTCTTCTATTCTCCTTTACCTTCAGCCAAACACTGTACTGATTGTGAAAATTACTGAATATACATTAGATCCACTCCTTAGTTCAAAATCTCTCTTGGTCTGCTGCCACAACCACAAATAACTCTAAGCTAAGATCCTGTCAGAAACACTGCACATCATCAGCTCACTTTGCCTCACCCAGCACCCTCCATCTGTCCATCAATGAAGTGTTGAGGTTTGAGCTCCTGGACTCAAGAACTGAAATGCTCATCAACCCACTGTACTGTTAAACTGGTGAGAGACAGTGGAGAGACACTGCTGTTCCAAATCAGTGGTGAAGCTGAAGGCTGTGATATTCACAAAGTTATGTCCCTTTGGTAAGACAGAGTCAATGGTGTGATGATGGTTGGGAACAACATACCTGGGCCTGAGCCCAACAACTGACAAACGCTGGTCATTAAGCGCAATAAGCTTTAAAATTACTTGTGTTAAAGGAGTTGTTATTCACCCCCCTCTTGCCAGTTTTGCAGAACATATATGGCAGTACTCATACTCTTACTCATTAAACGTCTCAGATACTGCACCAGATGCCACTTTATAGCAAGCTGCGACAAGCAACACACGGCAGCTGAGACAAACAGAAAGACACATGACTGATAGCGAATCTGGTTAATTTTCAAAAAATAATAATTAAGCTATGCGTAAAAGCTTTCTTGTTATGTCTGTAGCTGGTTGACTAAAAGCACCCAGTGCAGGTGTCATCTCCTACCACATCTCCTCTGCTGCTATGTCATACCCACTAATTAATTATGGGGATTAATATAGATTTAACAACAAAAAATAGCAAATATTAGACACATTTGTGTTCGTTTAGTGCTAATTTAAGAACATATGCTCTCTTCCCATTATAAAAAGCACAAATATCCATAAAGAACACTGAATCTAGAAGTTGCCAAAAAGCCAGACACATAACGCTCCACTTATACTCGCTCTCGATGGAGAATGCTGCTTTGGAGGAAATTGACTAAATACACTTCAGGTGTAGTAAAAGTACATATTTTAAGATAAGTGTTAGTACAACACACAGTACAACAGGTTTGCTAATGCCAGCAGTGGGAAGCACAGCTAGCACAACTGTACTAGACACTGGAGAAGCCCTTACAGAAAATGTCCAGAGACGACCTGCAGGCTGTTCAAATAACAGCAGCTCTGACTCAGTTTAATGCGTCACTGTTGAAAATACCAGCTTCCACCTCCTCCTCAGCTGCTGGAGCCCAGGTACAGCATGTCATTCCCAGCCATCATCACACCGTCTAACCAAAGGTACATAACTTTTAGAGAATCATATTGAAGGAAAACAATTTCGGGGCTCGCACACCAGCCAAGCCACAGCGGGTGTATAATTGTTGGATGTGAGCAATAGTATCCTGTTATTCCATTTTTCCAGTAAAAATTTAATAATAAAAATGCTG
>OMLM01015187.1:59815-77214 GCA_900302695.1 Helostoma temminkii | reverse complement strand
ATGTTCCCAAGTCCTTATACTTAAGTGCACAAGTTATATAAGTATAAGTAATATAATATAATATAATATAATATATATATATATGTAATTCACCTTTTGAGGCAAAAAAACAACCTGTAAATGCTAAAAAAAAACTGTTTAGTTAGAAAATTGATCAATAGTGATCAAATGCTTTCTTTTTGGCACAGTAAATCTTGTAGTAGATCACAGCTTTGTAACCCTGTCAATCACTTCACTGGATGAATGCAAATGGTAAGTCTCACAAACACCGAAAAATCCTTTTAACCTTAGCAGTTAAGCCTACCAAATCTTACAATGACATATCAATGAACTGTAAAGAAACTGCAGTTTTATAGATCATGCACAAACAGGCACACAAGCATGCACACAGAAGCAGCTGTGTTGTGAACACAAATACCACACAAGCACACGTGCATGCAAACACAAATGCAACACTTTGTCTGTGACTAGCTGAATTTCTCCAACAGGCTAATAATGGCTGCCTTGTTACCCAGTTTCCTCTTCAGCCTCAGTAACAGCTCTCTGCCTGCTCCTAACAAGCCACACTATAGTTAGATATAAACCATTCAGTTCCTCTCTACACTTCCTACAAGACGGCACAAACAAATATACTTTACGTGTCATGATACTTGCACGACTGCAGGAAATTAGTAATAATATTTTCCTTCTAATTGCTAGGGTACTTAACTGTCCTAAGCTTCAAGACATTTGTGTTCTGTTTATTTTTAGTACTTCATATTTCCCTCATTCTATTATATCATAAACTTAAGAGGAACCTCTATAGTACAGTATAGTATAGTATAATGCAGTATTGTATAGTATAGTGGAGAGGAGAGCCAAAAAAGAAGAAGCACCAGGAAACAGTATCTTGTGATGGAGCTCTGTTGTGTGTGTCACCATGACAACAAGGTCCACCTCATCGGCACAGTTTTCATTTGGTCTAAACCATCTTAGACAGAGACTGTGATACTCATTTGTCCTCTTACTGTTCCTTCTGACAGATCTGACAGAAGTTAACCCTGGTTCTTAGTTATTTTGATGCTATGACTTTTATAAAATAGTAATTATTAAAGTATTATAAGACCCTGCACTTTTCTCAAAACATTTTTTCAGTCATGAACATGGTATAAAATGTGCTGTATATTTTGGGAAAATATAGCATCATGTTTAATCTTTGTCATTCTCGGCCTAGCAACAGGCCTTTTTTTGGATAAATCATTTTGTACATAGAATGTTAGTAGAGGAAAAAACACTATGGTCAATCAAAAAAAAAGATCATTTCAGCAAATGTCTCACTTATGTACAGTTTAAACAGCCTGGCTACACAAAGCAATAATGGACGCCTCAATTTATATGCACTCACCGTGAACATAAATATCATGGCAAGTGTTTTATTTATGTTTATTATTATTTATCTGGACTACATACATCTTCAAAGGAAGAAAACCCCAATAATTTGGAGCACAGGATTTAATTTATTGGGTTTTCTGAAACTAACACAAGGTAAAAATGATACATACATGCATTTTGCTTATTAATTCATGGGTGCTAAAAGTTCCAAAATTTATTTTACTTTGCCAACCCAGGTTCTCTTCCTGTTAGTGAGAATGCAGAATCCAATGTTAATATTAAATGTCCCCAGTGTTGCCTAAAGAGCTAGTTATGGTGATCCATATGGGCGGATCTATTCACATCAATTCTATGTTGAGACACCTGTTACATCATGCGCCAGCAGCACGTGCACGTATGTTGGGGCTAGCAGCATAAAGTCCAGGTAACCTCTGGGCTGTCTGACTTATATATTAGCACTCTCATATGCAGCTGACCCAGGTAATCTGTAGATGTGTTCAGGGTTTGCAGGGTTCCAGTGCATGTGTGATGAATATATTGGATTTTAACTTCCCTGTTATCACTAAATGATTACAAGGACATTTGATTCCTAGCTGTTCCAAGGTCATGCTGGTGTATTTATTTTTATAATAAATAACATTTCTGTACATTTATCTACGTATTACTCTGTTACATTATGCTCTCAAGAAAGCGTTGTTCAAGTCAAGGCTGATGCTTTCATTGTCATCCACAAGGGAATACAGTTTTTTAATTCAACAACTGGATCAGATCAGCAGATAAGCATAGTCCAGGTATCGGTACTGGAACTGAAACAGTTGGATCGGTAATCCATGAAAGACTACAGCTGGTAGGTTCTTTGTGCCAACATAAAGAGGATTTGTTAGACAGCACTCATTGGATTGACCGACATAGAGTCCAAAGAGCTTGATGTAAATCTTAGAAAGAGGACGGTAGATTTACACTTAGGATGGGCAACAGAGACCTAATATTTTTGTGCTTATTTTTTGTGGTAATGATATAAATAACAACTCAAAAGTATGTTTTTGGCCACAAGTCACATCCCCAATAATAAATATATAGGAATACCATCACCTTTCTAACAGTTTTATTAAAAACTAAGAAATTATAACTTTGTAAAAGCAGAATTAATGGCAGAGCTGCTGGATTGCATTACATTGTAGAGGTGTACCTATAATTTGTATAATTTGGTTAACTCTGATATTAGAAAACCCAACATGAATCAAACCCTATGCACAATTTTGTGGGGTTTCTTTTATTAAAGCTATATACCATGACATCCAGGTCCATAAAAAGTATATGTTAATTTCCAACCACAACTGTGGGTTGATGTATTCTAGTCTGTGACCTGCAATACGTCATGCAGAGTGCTGCTTAATTTTGCTACCAAATGACTGACTATACACTCTTGGCTGTTTGTCACAGAAGCAAAGTATCTGACAAGCACATCCGCAAAAACTTGCACATTAGAAACCTTTTTTCTCCCTATGACTCTCCAGCTGAATGGTTTGTTCTGGGTTGCCAGCTGGACCCTGCATGCACCTCACAAGGGAGAGGAAGACACAGCCAGAGAGCATTCAGGCTTGCAACACAAAGCCTTTCAACTTGCCTCACAGCAGTGGTCTCAGCCAGACAGAGATAGCAATGAGAAAGATGAGGGAAAGGGGAAAAAACTGAAGGGGACAGTGTGTTATAATGTATGGTACCAAAAACAAAAGAAACAACACAGGAACAAGTAATGACTTGTACAAAGAAGGGGAAACACACAGGTACGCAACATGCACAGCCTGATTAACATCTTATTTGTACTGAGCATCTAATAATCACTCCTAATTTAAATCCACAGCAGAGCCCATGCATTGACAACAAAACAATCTCACATGACAGAAAAAAATAAATTAAATTAAAATTAAGCACTGAGCTGCATGATGTGAGGCTACTCACAGACTTTAAATTAGTAGAGGTTAATAAAGAGCAGAACTGTGGCTTTTAAAGAAAATATGACACCTGTTTGTGTCATTTGTGTTGTATATGTGCTCCAACGATAATAACTAATGAACGATTATTGTGTTGAAAGTTTATCAACAACAGCGCGTGTAAACTTAAGTTGCACAACATGATTCATTGTTTTTTGCAATAACGTCTTTTTTTGTCTTAACTAATATTGTTTAGTTCAATTCACTGATTTTTCACATAAACAACAGTATAACCACAAAAAGCAAACCTTCCACCATAACACTCTGTCGTGATGACGTTTTCATGTTTGTGGTTCTCTTTTCACACCATACTTAGTGTTGCATGTTCTCTCAAAAAAATACATTGCACCGCACCTGAAGTTTGCCAAAGACTACCTTTACGCAAATAATGCTAAATTATTTGCAGTAAGGTGCATGTTGTAAAGTCAAAACCACAAATCAATATGAATCATCATGAATAAGGGCTGCTGATAGTTGGCAAATATAGAAACACAGGAGCTAAATTGCCACCACTACACACTGGAAGTTCATGTGACCGATCTCTTTATTAGCAGTGTAGATTATGAGCAAACTTCACACAAACACAGGTCATCAAGTTCACATACATACATATTTATGTAATTCTGCATTTTGTAATCACACAGGCTGACATCGCCATTGCAACTGCAATTTGATTGATCAAATCACTTTTCATGGCCAATTTATGCTCAAAATCAGGAAAGTGGAAACTGTGCCATTATGTGTTTTGTAACTGTATCTATCTCAATCAACTTGGGATCAAGTTCTAATCTGAGAAAAACACATCTCCACAAGGATTCACAGTTATGTCCCCAAACACTTTAGCCACTTCACAATACCAGCTACAATACATTACAGTTGGAATTAAAAGTTACACCTGAAAAAGATATTTTAGCAGTTCCGGCAGGCTGAATCAGCAAACAGTATAATTCTTTTTTATGCACATCGCCCATTGACACACAAAAGAAACACTTCCTGCATGCTCACTGTTGGTCTATTGAAATTGTGACTTGAGTCAACAGTAAGCAATGAGGAAATATTTCATGTTATAAATACATTTCCATGCTTTTGACTCTACAGAGCCACCTTTCATCTCATCCTAAGCAACTGCAAAGAAACACAGTTGATGCCATTCAGTCTCCACCAGCACCCCAAATAAAAGGTGCATATGATGAACGTTGTTTGGACTGAAATCCATTCAGGTCCAAATCCAGTTATAAACAAAGCACACAAAAGAGGCATACAAGGCAACACTCTCAGAAGCAAAATGCATCAATTAGCTTGAAACGCATTTGCTTTCCCGAGGTAGGAATGTTTATAATATAGGATTTATAAGTTCATGAGTAGATCACTGCACAATTGTAAGTAAAGGCTGGATCCTGCAATTAACAGAATTTACATAACTTTAACTAAATATATAGTTATATCATTTACTCCATTCTTGTTAATAGAATTGTTGCTTAACATTGACATCATCATCAAGTTACTTTTATTCAAATGCTTTGACTTTCTGCATAATCAATTTGTTCTTATATTACTTAAGAGAGTAAGTGTAACTAATGTGTCATCACAATAGTACTGTAATCTGTTTTTACTGAGAGGTTCATATGTGCACTAGCATTTGTCCAGTCCAGTGTTACATTAGGTATTTTACACATTATTAAAATCTACCTAAATCTGTGACAAATAATAGTCATACTTGTTTGTTTGTTGCTTTTTTGGCAATCAGGCTAAGTAATACCTGAGTTTCAGGAACAGAACAGAAACCAAATAACTTGTGTCACATGTCAGTTGGCATAGAGCTTATCAAAAGCCACAGAAACAAAAGCTACTATTATCAAAAAAACAATCTCATTCTTTGCAGTAACAATGGTGTTGGACAAGAACCTAACAACAGATAGTTTGCTGCTTCAAATTGTGTCTCAATATCAGTAGAAAGTGAAATAAATCTGGAATACAGGACTCTTCAAACACAGTTTGACTAACACATTGTAGTTTGTGTAACTACTACAAGCAATGCTCACCGAATGGCAGGCCGGTGCAGTGTTACTTCTACAACACAGTACTAGGTTAGCTTATTTAGGGAGGATGCTGCTTTACACTGATGCTGAAATCAGGATCAGCGAGATTAGTTTATAACTAAATATCACTGATGTATTTACCGGGCAGACCATGTGTTTCCAGAAGAGGACAAGGCATTAACAAAATATTCTTCACAAATTTATGAAGTTGTTAGTATATAAATGTGAATTATTATGGGTACTTCAAAGCACACAACTCACAAATTGTGAATGTCAAGACAAGTAAAATCTTGTCTGTCTATGCATGCCACCACAGAGACTTTTCAAAACAATGCCTGCTGACCCTGCCCTTGTCATGTGACAATAACAGAACTTAAACTAACAAGAGCGAGGTGGATTCAATGTTCAGTGTTTGAGCCTGACAAACAGTACATTATGCAGAGTTGTGTTATTATAACAACAGACTTTTTACCTGAATTAAAGGAGCTTAAACCAATCTATAACCATACTGCACTATCATTGTTCTTTCAATTTTATTTCTCCATCTATTCTAACTTAATTCATGTCATTGCATATACGCGTGTCAAAACGAACTAGCATTTACGTGGCACTACATTATAATGGTTGATGATGATCAGTATATTTTGAATTATTTGTAAGTAAATTTGCTATAACAACTAACCATAAACCCACATGTACCAGTCTGTATACACTTTATGTTGAAAACAAAAACAGGGAACTAGCTAGCTGTCACACCACCCTGTGTTAAATGCTAACAAATAAACAGGACGAATAGAAACTATAAAACAGGACAAGCAAAGTAGAGAAAACATGACCTGTTTAACTATTTACAGTAGTCGCAGGTACTTCACAATGGTTATTTGCCGTTTAACAGAAGGGTAGCATCCACAGTAATTGGCTTTCTGATCTCGCCGGTACACCACTTAATATGGATACAAGCAAACCAGCTAAACGTGGGGTTAATGTAGCGTGTTAATCCTGATTATACATTTCAAACTCCACAGGTATTTCACAGATCATTTAAATAAGGATAATAAAGTAGCCCGATAACACCGAAGGAGTTGACTGTTTACTAGCTGTAGTGTTATGGTGTTAACTTATTGCCCCACTTAGCCCTCACCAACCTGCCTTACGTTAGCTAAGATAGCAATTCATCATCAGTCATCGATTCAAAGTCGGGCAAAAATGTTGAAGCACACGAACCAAATAGCGAAATTATTCAGTCAGTTCAAAGCTATCAATGCAAACAGCGATGTAAATCTGTTCACACTAACTAATTTGGTAAATTAAGCCGCTGACTGGCCCTCGCCTGTGAAAGCCTTGGTACAGGCCATTACTTGGTAGAGGTTAGCTGGCTAGCTAACGTCTGCTAGCCATGCTACCCTGGCAGTTACAACAAACAAAAAGGTATATTTGTTCATAACTGACCAGACAGCTACATTAAACTATAAACGCAAAGGTGTGTGCAAGAAAACTTACCTTTATTCCCACTGTTGTATTTGTTCCGATGGTGGTTGGCACAACATTGCACTCTCCCAATATTATCAGCAGCCAACAACATCCAGCCGAGCTGTAAACACAAGCCCAGCCAACCGCCGACAGCCGCACTGCGCATGCGCCTGTCAGTGCCACTCTCAGTGCCACTGAGGAGGGAGTCTTGGCATAATGTGATAAACTGATGCTCGGATGGTACTGTTGTTGTCTTTGGGTCGTCAAATTAGTATTTATAGTAGTCTTCGGGGTAGTATTTGTACTACTCTTCAGGGTAGTATTTATACTAGTATAAAGCCACATGGTATTTCCATACCATGTTGCTTTCACTTCACCACAAATCATACAAAATCAATGTATTTATACTCCACTACATTTCTTTAACAGTTCCTGTTTACATGCTTAGATTTTAATAAAATGCTTATATACCTATAAACTAAAAAACGCTGGTGTATCATTAACCCTGTGTCACTACATAAGGCGGTTAAAATCAGCCCCACCTTTACTGACTGCTGTTTCACAATCTGTAGGAAACTTTTTTTTTTTGCAATAATTTGTCAGACCAATCTGGACTAGACTTCTACATTTATGTTATTAAAAGAATAAAAAGCAACACGGTTTACAATATGCTGTTTTCTTAGTACTTTTACTTTCGTTGAGTAGAATAATTAAAGGATACTTCTAATTTAGTGCAAATTCTTGTACTTTTGAATACTGACTTTTTTAGTACTATGCACTTTCTTACCTATTTGGCTTTGCAGCAATTTATTTTATGGTTTGTTGTTCCAGGATTTCACCACACCCAGTCTTGACACTTTTTATTTAAGTCAAATATTACAGCAGCCAATGCAATTCTCAGGACTACTGCTCTGGATGTTCATGACAAGTTTATTTAAATTGCTTAAATTAAAACTTTACTATTGCAAAGCCACATAAGCCACATTTTTACCTTTAACAATTTTGAGTAGAAAAGTGAAGGGAGCAGGCTCTTAATAATGTCCTAACTACAGCCACAGCGGTCAGATCTGAGCAATACACCCACTGTTTTTTCATTGTGCTGTAATCTTAATGACCCTTTCTGTGCATCCTGTCTGGCCTTACTGTTTCTTCATAGTTGAGTATCATACTGTAAATCACCCCTCTTCACTCCTCCTGAGGCACAGTCACTGTCTCTCTGAACCACAAGAGGTATTCATGAACAATAACTAGTCATTGCTACTTTTGTTTACATAAACACTGACATGTTCTTTGTATCTGGGTTTATTAATTTTGTCGCACAGCAGCCTTTGAAAGACACAAAAGGGAAACTGAATGCTGATTCTGAATAATAAAAATTGCATAGAATAATAAACAATAAAAGGCATACAACATTTAACACAAACTCAAGGTTTAAAACAGATAGGATGCTTTGGGTGTGTATCCTGTTGTAAAGTGGCAAATCACGAGAAGAATCACAACACAGGCATTTTTTGTAGTTTTATTGTAGCATGCAGTTTCATGTGCTGAAATCTTCCTTTTCTTAATCCATCTCAGTGCAACACAGAGGCAGTATGCTGCTCAGCCAAGCTATCTGTAAGTCAGTGTAATACAGGTAAACAAGCCAATGCACAGCAGAGTCAAACAATACTCAAACAGTTTCATCAACCATTAGTAACACGTATTTCATCATTACCATAGGCTAGACTTACTCCAGTCCTGCATTACCGTACAGTAAGTAAAAGGGAAACCTTTAACAATGTGATATTTCCAAGGAAATAAATGGAATACATAACAGTATTATTCATTATGGGGACATTTTGGGTATGTCTGTCTCTTAAGGACTACTTTCCTCATTCTGAAACATTACACAACTGCCCCAATGATTTAAACATTTAAATATATATCTGATTATCACAGGTTGTATAAATGAGTGTCTATACTATAAGTCCATCTAATGATGGTGCCAGGCTGTAAAAAATGACGGATGTGTACCATCTTTTAATAGTTCATTTACATTTCAATCGAACAATAGATTCGCAAATAAAATGTCTAATACAGACATGAATAGTCAGTAAACATCAGTTCATCTTATGTTTCACAATCAACAAACAGGCTTTTCCATATAATATAGAATAATGAGACACTTTCTTGTCTAATAAAAACTTTCAGCATTTTGAGCAAACTCTCAAAGAAGCAGACCAAGAACAAAAAATACCACAACAACAATCAAATGTGGTAATTACAATAATAGTAATAACAATATAATCTCTATTAAACAATAACTTTTATGAGCAAACGAGTAAAATGCTGCAAGCAATCTTCAGCACTTGACGTGGCCACACAGTGGACATGTGCAGAACTGTTACAGCGCTGGGTGTGTTGTATCACAACTACAGAATCATCAATACTCCTCTGCCATCACAAGAGGGACTATATTGCATGCATGACACAGGATGCAGGGAGGACGGAGGTGATGGGGCGAAGGAAGAGGAGTGGGGGACACTCATCGGCAGAGTGCACCTGCTGGCAGTGGTGGGATGGGAATTAGAGCAGTGCATTTAGCCACAACAGCATTGCTCTACAGACACTTTGAAGGAAACAGGCAGTATCACCCTGACATAAGTTCAATACTCACAATACTGCTTTATATACAGTAGTGCCCAGCCCTTTCCCATGACGGCAAGAATAGCAAAGCCAATACTGATTCTGAGAGGCTAAAGAAAACACTGCCAAATAATAAAATCAGCGCTTTCATAACTTTAACCCATTTATGTTGTGGGCAAAATGGTCATTTTTAAGAAGTGAAATTCAGTCAAATACCTGCACATAATGTTTAATTACAAATACAAAAGAAGCAAAAGTAGCCGAGCAACTTAAATCTTCCCTGAGCAATTCAGACAGACAAGAATCTAGCCTCCTCTAATGGAACCAAGCAGAACTACAAGAGAAGTATTACCACTTTAACTGAGCCTTTCCTTCGTCATATACTTAACAGTTACAGTAACAAATATGAAAAGCTGTATGAAAATAGGAAGGATTAATTGTACTGTACTGTATATAACATGGCACTTAATGTTACATGACTTCAAAGGTGAAGTTGTAAACAGTAGCGAGCAACAGTAGGGAGCAGCTAAATCCATGCCCCAGCTCTTACTTTTTACAGTCAACCTTTTACATTAACCCTTCAAAACATTTTTCAAAAGTGCAATATCCCATTAAGTCACACTGGATTATCCTCTAGCCACTTCTCTCAGCAGCTGGGTGAAAGATACAGAGAAGCCCCAAAAATCAGTCCAGGATTTAATTGTTCATCTTTGTTAATAAACAAATAAACTGTGATGCAAAAACCTTGTCGATATATATATAATAATTCTGCCATCTCTAGCAAAAGGATGCAAGACATAATTTGAGGGGAAAGACATTGCTGCTCAGGGAGTTTCTGTGAAGGTAACGTAGTTAAGGTGACAGGAAATTAAGAGGGAACTTCAAGAATTCAAAGAATATTTAACACTCCTTTTCATGCTCTACACAAACCTCACAAGATTTGAAATAGGTGTAAACAAACTCAGTGGAATCTTCATTACCTTAACTCCTATGATTCTAATATGGGTTAATGTTTCAAGCTATTTTAAGCCACGCATGATAATATGCCTAATAGAGACTTGAGGCTTTGTTGTATGAAAATCATTTTGCACAAAATTACAGCGGACTCTTGGATTACAGTGAACTGACAAATGTCCAAAAACACATTTAAACTTGAATAAGATGATCAGTTTAGTCTCTGTGAATTAAACAAAAATAAAGAGAAACAAAACTTGATCCTGAGACAAACTAGCCAGACAGACATCTTCACAGAAGTTAGCAATGCAAAAACTAAAGCAACTATAACTTTAAAAAAATGTAACAAAGACATAGCATCAAGATAAAACAAGATGTGTTGCCCCTCACCTTTGCAGGCTTCAGTTCGAAACATACATTACATGTGAAAATTGTTTACACAGTACATACGTGTAAATGTGACTGCGCTGGAAAGCACAGAAAAAGCCACACGCTTATAAAAATGTGTTTCCAGTGTTCAGTTGCTGAGATCACACTTGACGTGTACGATGACACTGAAATAAGACAGGAGTCTGTCAGTGAGCATGGACAAAAGTCATAGTCAAGCTCAATGTTTAGTTTTATACAACACCACAGAGCTAAAGGCCACTGTATTGAAAGTTTGTGAGCGAATGAGGGACAGAGAGAGAGAGAGAGAGAGAGAGAGAGAGCTGCAAGACTGTTTCTAACTTACAGTCCTGGATTAAATGCCAGGGACTACAGGCACACAGAGATTAAACTAGTTTTTACATTTGGATATTGTATATATAAATCTTCCAAATCTCATCTGGAGCTCAGTATACAGTTTATTTAACAAACACATCTGCCGTGTATCCTTTAGTTTGCCGAGAATGAGACATATTCTGAATATAAAAACACATCTTTACTTCATTGTTGCCCTTTGTGACCTATAGTTATCAGTGATCATTTACAAACTCAGTGTATGACTGTGTCATTGTGCTCTCTGATCTCATGACAGTTGAGTCACATCAGAGGTCAACTTTTGAAAAATCATATGACCGTAAAGAGCAAGGCTTGTTTCACTAATAGCATAGCGAAGGCCTCTGTTGTCTGCAGCTTTTTTATTTATGTCACCAGACAGCTGGAGAACTCTACCAAATTTTGTTGTCAGTTTTACAGCAATAATGTCCTGATTTTCAGGAAGTGTTTATAAAATTCATAAACACAATAATATATATATAATATGACCTAGAGCTGGATGAAGTCATGCAAGGCCTCAACATGTAAAGAAATTTCTTTCAGAGAAAGGAAAAATAACTGTCAGATATGTATAGTGTGGCAAATAGTTTCAAAAGGGGACAGATAAAGCCATTGTTTTGCTTAAGTTGTCGTTTTGGTAGCTACTGTATGTGGGGCTTCTCTATAAGAGGAAACAAATTATTTCCAAGGCACAAGCTATAGAGTGATTACATGCAGTAAATTATATTCCTTACAGAATAAATAAATGGGTGATTTACCACAGCAAATTGCTTGTCATCTCAGTTCTTGTTGTTAATTTAGGTTAAATATACAGAAAATTTTTGATTAAGTGAGCAGAAAGTGGCACTAGTGAAGGAAACATCCTTATTGTATTGTACACTAGTGTGAAAACTTTTATTTTCTCACACACCATGAGCATTTCTCAGCTGTTGATGATCTGACATCTCCAGCCTTTTCCCTAAATGATACCAGGATTTCAACTGCAAACATGAAAAGCTTAAAACTGTCGGGGTAATGTACCTTACTAGGTATAAACAGTGATCTGACTAAATTATTTGTGAAGCTATACACTGGTGAAAACTACCATCTGTAAGCAGGGCAATGCGTTTTCTCTTGCCCAAAGCAGTATGGCACCGCACGCACTGTTGACCTTTATCTGGGGGCAACAAGTAAGTTTTATGTATGCATATGATTAGCATATATGACGGTTGGAATTACATATTCCCTTTACCAGGATCTGGTTTTGGGTTAACAACTCAGCTGTAGCTTGATGCAGACCAGTGTCTGACTTTATGTCCCATTAGCTTCCATTAAGCAGCGTCCCATGTGTTTCAGGACGAGCCCGTGTGGAAGTGTCCCCAAGTCTTGGAGGTCCAGTCCGCAGTACTAGTTTTCTAACACCGAGACCTCCTGAGACCAATCCTCCAGGAGACAGAGACTTCCTGAGAAAACATAAAAGAGAAACACAATAAAGGACAGGGTGAAGGAAGGGTAGAGAAGAGGATGAGACTAAGGTATGAGCAAAGGTTCTGCACTGCCTGCTCATTTTAATAATATCTCAATCAAGTCAAAACATGACTCAAACCGGGGACTGTGAAACACAGGTTACCATGGTAATTCACCTAAAGGCCATCTTTTTCAGCAGGTGGGCATCCATCTTTTCCGATGAAGCACCCTCTGTCTGGGGGTTTTCCTCTACAGGGGAGGAGAGGAGGGGAGAGGAGCAGGGCGGTGGGAGGATGTGAGAAGCATCCTGAGACTGTGGGGTAGCCAGGTCTAACAACTCCTGGGAGGCAGAGACAATAAAAAATGATACAGGTTTTGTTGTACATGAATATATATCATTTCACGCTGAAATAAGACAGACAGCTTCAGCCCAAAATGTTCAAAAAATAAATAATAAAACCAACTACGAGGCTCAAAACAATTCTATTAATTATCATTAATATTACAGTATATGGTCCATCACTCTGGTCTGATTATCTACTGTACATGATCACACCAACCTGAGACTTGATCTCCTGGTGGTCTGAATCCTCTATGTCCAGAGCACACAATTCAAGCTCAATGTCTCGGTCAGGATCAAGTTCACTCTCTGCCTGGCCCCTGCTGTAGGCATTTTGATGGGTTTGCAGATCAGAAACAATTTTCTCTCCACTGCTTATTGAAGTTCGACGGCCATGAAGCTCTGAAGCACAAAGCTGTTCGCTAAAACACATAGAGATACAAAGAACCTCAACAAAAAGTGAATAAATAAGCACGTCTATTTTCTAAATTCATCAAATATAATATCTAACAATAAATAGAATATGATTATCATAATTTACATTTAGCATTAATGGCCTGATAATCAGATACAATATGGTATTATAAAAGTTGTCATTATAGAGGAAAATTCCACCAGTAAACATCAATGCAGAGGGCCTTCCTGACTCCTTTCCTGGCTGGCCATTGTGTTCTACTAATCACCTAACAGTTCTCTTTTTATTCTGACCACAGAGAGGAAATGATCACAGCACAGTTACATAGGAGAGAGGACTGAGAGATACGGAGTGAGAGCAAATCAAGAACAATTGGGACTTAATTTCCTTGTATATCTAGGTGGATTTAGCAGTGACAAAACCACAAATGTGAAATTAACTTTCATGTTCACAAAGATTTAGAGAAGCATCAGTTTTCTTATAGTTCAGATAACACAAGACAGATAAAAAAAACAAAACAAAAAAATGTGTACCTCTCTAAGAAACTGGAGTGGCTGGAGGAGTCTGATCCTCTGGAACTCCACCTATAGTCACTGTGATCTAAGTGGGGGTTATAATCTGTGAGAGGAAATGAAAAATTACAAAATGCCAACAATTACCCTTATAAAAATAGCAATTATATACATTAAATGTTCTTTCATCCATCCTTACCTTTAAAATTAATAGGGGTGGTGCTAGCGCTGCTCTGGCAGGCAGTGGCTTGGACAGGGTCTGTGGTGTGGTAGCTCGTACGCGAAGCCCTGGATATGGCACCCCACTTAGAGATAATAGGCCCCTCACTGAAGGGAATGATTGGATCCTCATCTTTCAAGCGCCGGTAGTGATCCAACGAATGCACCCATCGCTTCCCGACACCAGTACTGCTAACACCACTACCACCGCCATTACTGTCCAACTCCTTCATGAGAAAAACATGGATGCTGTGAGAATTATGACACACACTCATAGCAAGAGGACTGCCAGAGACACTGACACTGAAGTTGAAAAATAACTTGTCTTTAGGAGTTTGTCTCACCGAATGCTCTGAGCATGAGTGAGCTGAAGAGTGTGTTAGAGCTTCTGACTCAAAGGGGCTGAGGCAAGGACCGATGGTACCACACGACCATGGAGAGTAGTGTGCTAAACTTTCCTCGCCACTTAACCTGCACCCCATGCACTGACCTGGACTGCTCTCCACATGCTGAAAAACAGACAGAAAGTGACGGTGAAACATATTACCGCTTCTTTTGTGAGGAACAGACTCCCCTAAGGTCACAGGAATTATGAGGGTTTGGAGATTTCTTGACTTTGGGGGCAACTTACAGTTGCAACGTTTGACAGCTTCAAGCGCTTGTTTTGAGGAGACAGTGTTTTGGGAAAGTAGCACGATATAGAATATATGCAGCACTGTAGAATAAAACATCATTGCTTGCAGCTGTGTAATATTGCAATAACAGGTGTTCATTTTATGAGGGTTCATTCACTTCACACAACAGTCTTGTTTGCTCACTAATTTGAATATATGCTCTCACATCTTGTGCTGACATACTGCCACTTTGTTCTGCCATCCCCTGGGCAAGCAAAGGATATCATTAAATAGAAATAACTGGTCCTTTCCCCAACAGGCTTGTTTGTTTATGCCAGTTATGCAAAGGCAACTAAATTAAACTGCGACAGGTAAACAAACACTTAGAAAGTGTGTGTAGTGTCATTAATAGTAGAACCACTTGTCAATCCAATTGTCAAGCCAATGTGGTTTTTAAGTGGATGTCTTCAGACAAATGTATCTTATGTGCTGTTAAACAAAGTTTTACTCAGCTGAATGTGTGAGTCACTGCTAGTTTCTCTCATCTCTTGCTTTCTCTTATTCTCTCTCTTTCTCACACACCCACACATAAACACACATGCCACAATTTTACATTGCTATGATATCTTCCTCCACAGTTGCTAAGCAACTATCTCCCACTAAAATAGCATTGGACAAAGCAGAAACGCAAGCTATTGGGATAGGGATAGGATTGTATTTCAACATATTTAACAAATTGCAAAATACACAAGCAATTCATTATTCTCATTTTTCAAGTGACAACAGTGACAATAGTAATATACTGGTGCTAGCATTAACATTTTATTTGAATTGCTTCTGGCTCAGTTACTTGCTTTTTACCTCAGGTCCAAAATCAATGGTGAAGATGGGGGAGGATTGGGAGGGCCTGCTGGTGTTGTGATGATGGTGATGATGAGCCCACTGTTCCTGCTTCCTTCTGAAAAGGTCCTCATAACCCAGAGGAACACGGGCATAATCCTGAGAAAGAGAAAAAAATATATATTAACATAATTACAATAGACCTGTCCAGGGTGTACCCCGCCTCTCGCCCATATGACAACTGGGATAGGCTCACACCTGCGACCCCTACAGGGACTACGCGGTTCAAAAAAATGGATGGATGGATAATTACAATAATAATTGATTTACAGCATGTAAATGAACAATGTAGTGGTGATGTTATTAGCCAGCAAATGCTACTTCTGCCCATGTGACAACTGATAAATTCAGAATCCAATCAGACTGCTGGCTTTAAAAAGGCAGGACATGCGCCTTTCAGTTGTATCTCATAGGAGAATCCAAGTTTGTTTATTTTTCCAGATATTGCTTATCATTTCCCAAATTGATTGCATTTCATGTTTGGTCTAGGTCTAGACATAGGGCAGACAGAGACGTCTAAATTAATATGTGGGAGTAGAAACAATAAAACACAATATACCGTGGTGTATTCTAATAAAATTCACACCTCATGCTTGTAATGTTAGAGAGGTGTTAACAACAGTCATTTTGAGATAGTGCTCTGGTATTACAGTAGCTTGCCTACTAATGTTATTTAATTTTTCATTGTCATGTTTGCATTTTTAATGTTTGTCTATACCAGCACAACTGAAAGCATTTTTACTTGGAGGGTGGCTTACACTAGTGCCCAAAAATTAACTGTTGTCAGAATTCAAGGATTGCTGCAAAGATGTAGGAACTGTCTTCTGATTACACATTTTTATTTTATGTAAATTAAGAATATGTTGTAGTAATTTGTTTAATCCATTTTATATATAAGTGATGAGAAACCTTTCTTTTGAATGAAACAAATAACATTTAGCTTATTTGCAAAGTGTTTTCCTCTTCAACTGAAATTGCTCCCATGGTAAATGTATATACTGCATCCTTTATTACAAATTATATCACAGAGAATGTGGCCCCATAAAATATGCTGTAGTACTGCAGTAGTAATACTGGTAATGCTATATGGTGATGCGAGAAGAAGAGAAGTGAGTGGGGGATGTAGAGACATATTTGGGTGAGAAGTGGGAGGACTACAGAGGAGGTTGAAGCTCCATAGTTACTGCAGCTCAGTAGCTGGCAGGAAAGGTAGATATGTGGGTGTAAATAGAGGAACTGTAGGAAAGGAAATGTTGATGAAAAGAATGCAGCAATGAATCTGTTCCTTGAAAGATGATTTTCTTTGTGAAACACAAAGAAAATTGTATCATTATCCTGCACAGAAACATAATTTTAATTTCTGTAATTCCAGATTATCTGTCTTGTACCATGCCCACTTCAATGAGTTTTTTCAAACATGTTTTTGCAAGTTACTCCCTTTATTCTTTAACATTGATTTGATTGTTTTAATATTATAATATAATATTATTTTAATATGAAATGTCTTAAAATTAAACAGTAATGTGGCAGCTTCATCTAAAAATAAAAAATAAAGCATTAGTATTCTCCTTGGTTATGTTGTATGGTAAATTCACCTACCCTGTGTAGCCCTGGACGATGTTCAGCTCCAGAGTAGTAGTTGCTATCTAGAGAGTTGAATCTCTCCCTGAGTGGAGGCTGGTAGACAGAGGAATGTAGCACCTCTGGAGGCAGTGAGTTACTCCTGGCATCCTCTCTGTGG
>OMLM01015187.1:37318-59795 GCA_900302695.1 Helostoma temminkii | reverse complement strand
TCTCTGTGGTACAGCTATAACAGTGATGGATAATATTATCAATATCATTAAGAATGATGAAATTATATATACTCACAAGATATTTAACAGAAGGCTTACCTGAGGCCTCCATACTCTCCTGCTGTCATACAAGGGAGCATAAACCCCGTGTGCAGGGGCCAGAGGCCCATACTGGTGCTGCCCTGGGGGTGGGTGAAAGCTAGGGGGACCCATCCTTTCTCTAGGTGGGTGTGGTGGGTACCCCGAGGAAGAGGAGGAAGGTGGGTGTGGTGCTTGAGGGTCAGTGGGGTAGGAAGATGGTGTAGGGCCAATGGATGATTGCAGAGAGGATTCTGGGACGTTGGATGATCGGAGGAAGTGAGCCATGCAGGGTTTGTGAGAAGTGTGAAGAGTAGATGGGTAGTAGGAACCTGCTGGAGAGCAGACGGAAAAAACACAGTAAGATATGAGCGTGCTCATTTGCGATTTAACACACAACAATTGTTTTTTTAAAATTCAAACCTTAAAATAAAAAAAAAACTGACTCACATGTTGCTTGATAATGGGCTGTGTCATAAGTAGAGTGGTGCTCCTGATAGTACAGTTCTGATGCCTGAGAAGGATGCGGTGCACGCAGCATAAACTGACCGTGCTTAGGAATTGGAGCACCACCATCACCGCGCCCAGCTGTGGTCAAGGGAGATGATGCTGAGGAATGACTCACCGGAGTCCTAGGAGGAGAGATGGACTTTCTAATGTAATAACAATGAAATGACAGGGAGAAAGAATGAACTCTTGAATCCCCAAGAAGCAATTGAATTCGATGGATTATTTCAAATTCAAATGTTTTTCAAAACATTTTTAGACCCAAATAATCATGTGAAATGCAATAAAACAAATTTACAAATATGTTTTCACAAAAAATGAACATTGCCAATAGATATGTAATTTCAGGCTGGTCACAGGGTTAAGTGCCAAACAGCTAACCACTTAAGATGTAAAAGCCTCAGTGAATAAATGGATGAATAATCTTACTGTTCTGTTGACCCCGATGTAGATCTATTGGTGCCAGATAGACCATTGGGCCCATTAACCCCACTGGATCCATTTGGGATGGCTCTCTTCATGTCCTCCATCATGTCAGGCCCTCTTGAGATAAGCTGGGGGTGACTCAGGCCAGGAACACCCTCTGTCATGTTGGATGTGTTCTCTCCCGTACCTTTGAGCCCCTGCCCAACTCCTGCAGACAAATCGGTATGGATGTTGGCCTCGGAGGAGGCGAGGGATTTACTCAAAACCCCTGTTGCTAAAGGGAATGGACGACCCACACTGCTGCTCTTCTTGTTTCTCAGTCTAAACCTGTACAGAGAAGGATACAATAGGGAAGGAGCTGCATTGAACACAGTATATGTGTGCATATCCTTGGTGTATCCTTGGTATTGCAATAATACTGTTATAGTGAGCAATTGTAAAGAAATATATGATTAGGTAAACACATTTAACTTTAAAAAAGGGAGCTAAGAGGAAGAAGAAGATAAACTTAGTTTTTGAAAAGCAGAGATTATAGACCTTTATTTGCAATTTAGTTATTTGTCTCCCTGCTCATGTTTCAATCGCATGTACACATGTTTCAAAGCATAATTTGGCTCTTATAGAATATAAAGTAACAGTTGGAAAAGCAACCAAATTATTTGATTGGCTAGATCGACATACAGAGAGAAGGGGTTCACCTACTTCTCTAGCTCATCCTGTGTGTGTGCAAATGTACAGTTAGTTCCTCTGGGACAGCCTCCCTGCTGACGAAGGTCCCGGCACATGCTAGTCTTATACTTGCTGTTGGCCTGAGGCTGCAAATTACACATGCAAAACAAATTAAGTGGAAAATTACACTGATAGATCACCCTGTTCTTAGACAAGCATTTTACATAAGCATCTAAGTCTCATAATTTTCAGATATGTATTACTAAAGGTAAAATATTGAAATGAAGAAACATAAATTGCAAAGCTCTCAGTTTGATGTTGGAAGATGTTGTAGTAAATCTTGGGTAACACTTTGTAATAATAATGATGATCATTATTTTAGTTAATTTACTCATCAAATGAATTATATGTATGTGCAGGCAACACAGAACAGCTGCTAAAGACTGTAAAACCAAAACTCACGATGAGAAACTTTGATACTATGAAAATGCTCTCATTTCAAAAAGGGTTTGCCTTCAAAGCAAAATCACAAAAAACACACCCAACACCTACAGCCTCTATTACACTATATAAACTGTTGGAGAGTGGTTTCACAGCTGCACTGTTTAATTGTTTGAAATTTTTAAGGTTGATGCATTAGTTTAATAATTGCTACAGTAGCTGTTTAGGTAGCACTCTGCTGCTAGTGGCCATAGACCATTTTATGTCCCTTTAACTATCTTAGATCCAACAGCCAAGAAAAGCAAAATGTGCTGCTAGACCCCGACTGTCTTGTCTTCCATGGCAATGATATTTCCTGTTGGTCTTTATTATTCTACACTTCCCTAATGAGCAAATATTATCTTTATGATTTCTCACATGGCCTGCAGCTCATCTCATTTGTTGCATTGTTCTGTTTTACATTTAAAATAATTTACTGTAATTGTTACAACCCCATCCATCAGCGCACCTGTGGCGTATCATGGCTCTTCTTGCTAAAGTTCTGGATAAATTCCACCAGTCCATGAACCACCAACTTCACAGCCAGCAGCACATTTTCCAGCTCCTCCCATGATGGTGCTGGAGCATCTGCACACAAATCAACAACGCTGAGAGATTGTTATCACTGTACAACATCTCAAAAAGAATAAAAAACTAAACAACTAGATAACATTATTTAGAGTACATGCACTTTTGACATCTTCAATATATTATTATTAATAATAACACTATATAATATTATTAATATAGTGTGCAAACCACAGATGACAAAATAAGAGAAACAGAAGCTTTTGATGGGCTTATCTGTATGAATAAAAGATAATAAGATTTAATGTAAAATCTGAAAGACTGCTAGTGGCTCTGAAAGCCTGTGCTAAATGATATGGTAAGAATGGTAACATACTCATAACATACTCATAACAGCATGCTGATGATAACAGGTTATCTTAAATTCTTAGTTTAGTGGTATGAGAACATTTCAGTTTCAGTAAAAGTTTAAATGAGGCTGATTGTAATGTCAAATAAAACAAATGTACCTGATTGGAGCTACATGAAATTTTATTTTAGGTGAAGAAATAAAAATTTTAAACTAATGATGGCCCTAAACAAAAATTAGGAGAACATGAATGTCTGTGTCAAATGTCATGACAATCCATCCAACTGAGATATGACATTCTGAAGGAATGTACCAAAACTATAAATTCCAATTTAGTATTTGTACTGTCTTGCACAGTCTCTAAACAAGTACTGTTGGATGTAATACAGCGTGGCAGAGATGTAACATTCAGCAAACATGAACATGTTTATTCACAGGTGAGCATGTAACCACTAGCACTAGCAGAGATGTACATACAGCGCAAAGTTGACAAAATCTGCATGTCACCATACACTAATGACCTGTTTTTGTGAATGTGTGATACTGTGTATTATCTGCAGCAATTGCTATAATATTTTAAAACTGAAACATCAAATACCCTGCTTAGTTACTGTGTTTTATATAATAAAACACAATAACAATATAATAAATTAAACTTTCTATTTTCCGGTATGCATGTTCTTAATCTCATTCAACCTTGTTAAAATTAATGAAGCCTTTAGTGTGGGTTAATCATTGGGATTTATTAGTGTCCATTCAGATAAATGCATTAAACCAAGTGAGGTACCTGGATTGTGGTCTATGTTGGCCAGTAGCTCCAAGTGCTGTCTAAGGCTTGTGAGGTTGGCAGGGTCTCCTGTCCTCTGCAGAACAATTGTCAGCTCCTGAACACTCTTAGCAAAAGATTCTGGAGACTGTAACTGGAGCAGAAGATAGAAAAGCAGATTTAGTCTTTTCCCCTTGCTTTTGTTCTCTAGGAGCCCGTTAATGAGCAATGCTGAAGACAAGCATATACTGTAAATCATACTTGTACCTTGTCAATGATGGACTGCATATGTGACTTGTGGACCAGGTCTCCGTACAGCAGAGAAGACCATTGCTCAGGTGAGATTCGTAGGCCAGCCTCCATGGCAATGTGAACAATCTGAGCATCATGTTCTCTCCTGAGAGCCTCATATGTACGAAACTCTTCCTTCAGCTGCATCAGTGAGGAGTCCTCATCACGCTTGGTCACCTGAGACAAAGGATGAGACAGATGATGGAGAGAGAGAGAGAGAGAGAGAGAGAGAGAGAGAGAGAGAGAGAATTGATAGACAGGAGAGTGAGAAGTAAGAAGAAATTAGAATTTAGTATAAAGCTGGTAATATATACCATATTTAGATTTTAAAAACATTTCAACAACTGTATACAAAGAATTAGTATCTTAATAAAACACTAGCAGGCACATGGCTGTTAAGTTCATTAATTCATGTATGCTATATATAAATGTGCTATATAACTTGTTTGTTTTTTGCAGTGACACCATGCTGAGCAGCTTACAGTGTAATGGAATATTGATTGTAAAGATGCATATTCCTTAAATATAAAATTATGCAATTTCCATTTATCATCTAAATGTAGAATAATTATATATGTAGTGTCTTCAGACTAATAAACTCAAATTCAGATCAGACAAAGGGATTCTCCCCTTTTCAGAATCTGCCCTATGAGTAATCATCATAAGACACCAACATACTCAGTACCAGCTATGGTTTAAAAATCTAGTGATCTCAAAAGTCAAATTTACAGGTTTTATCTTTATTTAAGTTGTTTTGCTGTTGTTTTCATCTATGTTTTCTCTGTATGTCTGCGCTATCTGTCACCATCCTGCAAGGCAAGGCAACAAGTGCAAATATAGACCCCTGTTACATCACAAGCAGATAGTTGGCATATCTGCCCTACCAGCGATGTCTGTCGTCAGATAACAGCCACAAAAATACTTCCACAGAAAATATATGTACAGGGGACTACAACCTTATTACAGGTGTGACTCTGTTATTCAATAAAAATTAAGCATCAGTATTTGGGAGTGATTGGCACCTTTAACTTTAGACTGTGTCATAATAATTTGGAAAATTATGCACAGTGGAAAAGTCAAGCCAGGCACTGACTAATTTTAAGATAATCTCTGTTTTTGTTTATCTTGATTTAGTATCTTATTGCTTGGAATATATTAAACTGACAAGAATAACAATTTTGGAAACCACCTCTGCAACTGACACAAAAAGTGTCATTTCGAAGCAGCATGTCTGCAGTAAATGATAGTGGCGAATGAGAATCTATTTAAACGCTCTTCATTTAATTAGGTCATTTATCATGGCTTCTTCTTGGGACAGCTGAATACTGAGGATCTTTTGTGCAGTTTGACACAGACTACATTCAAAGACATGTGCTTCTTATTTTTTTGAATGGGGTTTGGAGCATTAAAAATGCTCACATGTCCTGGCACATATATTTGCAGTTTTGATTTGCAGCTATGTATGTGCACTTATTTGTGTCATCTGTACAGTACCTTAAAGCAGGAGGCTCGGTAGAGCAACTGCACCACGTGACCTATGCTGGTTTTGGAGGCCTGGGGGAACCGAGCCTCGAGTTTCTGGACTACAAACAAAACCAACACTTTCCTGGACAAAGCTGAACCATCCTCCAGAGCCAGTAAAACCAGCTTCAGTGCATCTTCTTGCATAGCTGATACAAGAGTTGGAGGGCAATGTAGGGATAGAGCAAATGGCAGATGGAGATGGCGAGAGGAGGCAAGAAAGAGAATAGAGTATGCAAAGAGGACATGAAGATAAAATCAGAGAGAAATATTCAGCAAACATGAACATGTTCAGTCACAGGTGAGCATTCATAGGCATGCAAACGCAGCCAGAAATTCGAATTTTAATGTTCAAACAAAGGAGAACAATACACACACCTATCCTTAGAACCATGTGTCCTCAGACTTTTAAATGAACTCATTCTGTTATCATGATGGGAAACAGTTTCCCAGTCAGAATCTGCCCTATGAGTAATCATCACTGGACACCGGCACCTGCAGCCAGTTTGATGAGGCTGTCTAAACTGGCAATTTATATATCTTCAAAAAGAAGCTTTTGTATTTGAGGCGTTGCTTGTAGTAAAATGAAAGGCCAACAATTCCTCCTAATTCACATGCCCAACACCAGAGTAATAACATTTAGTATAGTTATAATATTTGAGCTATTTACTATATTTAGTATAAGAGCATTTTATGACTAATGACTAATGACTAAACAGTATCTGAGAAAAGGCTACAAGGCTACTAGTGTAAAGGAAAGCAGCAATAGCTAGACAACAGTTGACTGTCCCACTTTTCTCAAATGTATGTATTAGCTAGTACTTAGACAATTTTTTGAAGCCTTAAAAAAGTTTACAGTAGCTTTCATTACATTTAAATTTAAAGCATAAATTATGATTTCAAATGCCTTGTGGAGACAAGACAAGATTCAAATGCTTAATTTTCACACATCCCTATAATAGTTTAGATCTACATTATGAAACAATGACATAGGTGAAAGAGTTGGAGTGCAATGTATGGATAGAGCAAATTAATTTGTTACATTCAAATGTCTAACCTAACATGTGTTTCTTGGCCTCATAGAACAGATGTGTAATCTGTTAGTCATGCACACTCACCAGGTCCCAGGAACTGGCAACCACGTGCCCTCACTGCTGCCCAGAGGTTGGCAGAGAGTTGCTGGGGGTTCTGATGCTGCAGGATGAGCTCAGTTACTGTCCGCTCCCCAAGTGACCGGCCTGCCCGCACTGCCCGCACACGGCCCTCTTCCTCCACCAGCTGACAGTTCACCAATGTCACCAGCTTCCGCTGCATAGGTCGACTGAGCACACTCGGACTCAGGGTCACTACACCTGCAGCAGATGATACAATACCTCATTGTTAAAACAGTGAAGGGTTTCAATTAAGTTAAAGCTCTCATGTAAAGACAATTTATCTCTGTACAATAAAAACTGTCCTTTGTCTAATCCTCTAACTTATTAGATTGCTATTGTGCTTCTGAAGGCACCAAATATGGCAAAATGTGAGATGTACAAATAATGTCATTAACCAAAACAGAGCTATCTAATTTAACTAATGTTCAATTTTATTACCTGGTTACACAGAGAGCTATAATTTTCCATTATTTTACACCTATACATTTCAAGATAAAATAACAAAAACTTTAGGGTTTGATGAGAACTGTGAGAAGCATGAATGCTAAATATTTAATATTTATCTAAATATTTACCACCAAAAGGACACATGCATTACTGCGCATCAGTGTGTGGACACACACACACACACACTACACACAATACCTTTTGCCCCACTGATAGGTTTTAGGTAGAGAGCCAGCTCTTCCACGCACACCCGACAGACTTCATAGTGCTCAACCTCTGCTGCACTGCTCAGGCTCACTGGCTGCACATCTGGGACCTAGGACACACACCATAATGCACATGAGTACATAAGGACTAAGTTGTACTTTTCAGTTTGCTGTCTAACAGCAACACTCTCATTATCACTTGTATAAATATGTTTTTATTCTACCTGACTCACCTGAGCTCCAACCAACTGCAGCAGGGCACAGTTGACTGGCAGCAGGTCAATGTCAGTGCTGATTGGTGTCTGATCAAAGGGGCAGGCCTTGCGGTGCAGTTTGTGAAGGCAGGTCTTACACACCGTATGGGAGCAGCCCAGGCTGATGGGTTGGTGGCCGCTACTGTCAAACTCATTGTAGCAGATGGGACAGGACAGGAACTCTGTCCACTGTGCCGCCTGCACTGGCATGCTGCCACCACACCACTGAAGGAGGCGTTTCTGAGATCAGTGGGAATGCATGTCAATGAGCTCAAACAACGGCTCCTGCTCGCCAGTGCCAGCGCTGACTGTGTGGGGAAGGAGAGCACATTGATGTACATTAGTAATTTTTGTTACAGTTAATTTCATCTGTCTACCCATTTGACACTTTGTCAACATATTAGTGATATACTGTATAAACGTATGGTTTATTAAAGGTTAAAAATATTTTATTACTCTTTAATAAGTAATAAGTTAAGAATACTATACAACTGTACAAAGCTTTAAACCAATAACGCAGGCAGTCTTTAACTTCTCATGTCATAAAACTTGATAGATTTATTTCCTCTAACGAGGACCAGTAAAAACTGCTCTTTGACCCGCTCTCTTAAAACACATAACACATTCTCTCACTTATTGTATAATAAGTCAAGACACTTATAAAGACCTCACTGTGAACACAATTTGCACAGTACTAAGTCCAAGTACACATTTTTTCATGCCATGAATGAAACATTATATAAGCAACATCATAAAAAAAAAAACATTGTTTTGTTAAACATTAGAAGGTTTCACAATGTTAAATTATTCTTGCTAAGCTCTCAACAGCTTCACAGCTGAACAAAACAACCTTCTTGAGCTGATTATATCTAACTGTCCTGGAAAAGAGCAAGCCGATAAGATACTACAATGATACATAAAAGCGAGAGATTATTGAGTAATAGCTGAGTAATAATTTGAGAGCAAGGTTAGTCAAGTAGAAACATCTTCCACTTCAAAACAAACCTCCTTCTAATGACGGTTGAGGGCAAGTCAAATTATAATAATACTGAAAAAGCATGCACACAATTAATAAGCAACACAGCGCTTGCAGGTTTAAAGCTGAATCATTGTGGCATCATGTTTCAAAGATGTTTGTAGAGGCCAAAGTCTTTGTTTAGAGAGAGATTTTAGAGAGAGAGAGATTGATATTTGAGTTGGCCAAATCTCCAAAGTAGAGCACATACAGTGAAGTTGCATGATTAATATGTTGCTGTGCAGCAACATCAGCATTGTTATGTTTAGCACTGAGTCTCATGGCCTCTGAAATTCAATGCTATACACTTGAAATTAAGTTTGCCTACAGCAAAAATCTAATATTTGGTTAAAAAAAATAGTTGAAGCCAACTGACATGACACGTCATCAGATCTTAACTATTTTAGATTTGCAGCTTTAAAACGTCCTTGCTTATGAAAACAATAAAGACCATAGCAATGTCATCAGCATACCGTATCACACGAGTTGTGTTGAATTATGCTTTACTTTCTCAGTTTCAGTCACTTTTACTCAAATGTTCCACTTCGTACATTTTGGTACATTTCATACCAGGTAATGAGCCTCTTCTGACATAACAGTACAGCACAATAGGCTATTTTGTTGCTTTTTCTAAATGCTTATCTGTGTCATCCGATGTATCATCCCATTAACCAAAAGCAAAACATTACATAAATGCACGTAAACATGAAAGAAAAAACATTCTGATTCCATTATGTGTTAAGTGTGTGGATACAGGACGCAGACAGCACCTGTTGCTGTTACATCTGCTGAAATAACTCAACAAAAACAACAGCTGGTTCCCTCACAGAGCAGGTGCCATACAACTTATATTCAAACGGAAATACAATGAAATATACACACGCATTCTTGTCTTTTAATTTGTTAGGACCCTCGACAAACACAGCTCAAACCAAAACCTAATTCTAACCTCAGCTCTAAAGCAAAGTTGCATTTCTCAAAAAGCCCTTTGAAGTTGGGAAGACGAGCCAAAATGTCCTCACAATTATACTATTGTGCTTAAAATGTATTTTTTTTTAAAAGTAAACCGGTTCATCAAGTGCTTATTAATCTGAGGAGTCGTTTTGCACAAAAACAGAACTAGAACAAAACGTATAAATGTTTATTTGTCCACAGTACTAACACCACAATGTTTGCTCAGGATCTACACATATTTAACGACAAAAAAAAAAGTGTTTTTCAAGCTTTTATGAAACAGGTTAATAAAAAAATCATTTCTCTTTGACATGAACGTGCTCTCAGAAAGTCAAACTGAAAGAGAAAGAGAACCGCGCGAATAACTCACGAGACGTACCCAATAATAAAAATGTCGCCATAAAGTACAGTTTAATATCTATTATATTATATAATTTATATATTTTCCACTCATAATGTCAGGTACACTCACCATAAAAACTGTCCGCAGCACGCGGTGCCCGCGTTGCCTCTTTGGCCGCGTGGACAGCTCCGCTCTGCCCTCCCGCGTCATATTTCCTTCCGCGAGGAGCCCAAATATAACCGCGGCTACGGCTATTGTAGCCCACACAGTTTGAGGAGGAGTGAGGTAAGCCTCATGTGATGAAGCGGGTTCAGGGGTAAGTTTGGACTCCACGAAGGTGGGGAGTTTTGTCTCAGCGCGTGAGGCTGGATAAAAGTCCCTTTCTCTGCGCTGGCAGATCAGGGAGTGGTGCAAACCCTGGGGGCAACTGTTTTAACCGCGATTCACTGGCTGGAGTTAAGTTGGCAGCCACCTGTTCCTGCTCTGAGCAACTGCTACATCCTGTTTTCACAGAGACCCTGGCAGAGTATGAGAAGTATAGCCCAAACTAGTGTGTGTGTGTGTGTGTGTGTGTGTGTGTGTGCAGACATTATTCCTGCGCACACACCAGCAAATAACTGTACTCTGCCAAGCAACATTTAGATTAATAATATGCTTAAGTACTTCACATGGGAAGTACACAATATCATGATGCATGAATGGATCACTTCTTGTGTATTTTACACACGCACACACACACACACACACACACTGTCACAGTCATGAATAAGTCTGATCTTGTGACAGGGAGAAGTGGGTGTGTTGTATTATTACAGCAGACCTCAACTTCCTCATCAGCCTCTTCTTATAACGAGGAAATTGACCTATAAACTCTGTCATGTTTTCAGACATGCTGCAACCTGCCTTCATTAAGCCTGCATTACTCAGGACACCTTGTGTATTATTCAGTGGATTATACTACATGCTTTATACAGCTCTGATCTATTGCAGCTGAAGCACAGTATATGTGAGAGGGCATGTTATGCCACTGATTGAGTAACTTCATTAGGCCTTAAATCCTTGGTCACTTTGTTGAGGGCCACCCTCAACTATCACCCAAGTGATGATGTTTTTATGTATTAATAAATATGCATGTTCATAATCATCACACTCACTTCCACTGCAATTTCCATGTGAAGTCCATGGGGAAAGGTGTTTACGCCTGTATGCTTATTTAGAAAATAAATCTTTCTTGTTTGAAATTTGTGTTCTGCTAAACTGTGACATTATAAAACATGCAGCTCGTTATATATCCACCCTTAAGCCAAATAGTTGAAAGACCGTGTAGACTTAAACAGTGATTTACTGTAGTGGCCTGTTGAGCTACCCACCCTAGTAGAGGATGAGAAGTACATTGTGTCTTTACGGCCAACAGTTGGCCGAGCTATCATCTGGCACAGTGAGTCCTCACTCAGCCCCTTCCATGTGGGGGGAGGGCATATGGAGTTTCCTTTGGCATTTGCCAGCGAGACAGAAAGATAAGAGAGGTTGTTTTTAAAGTGTTTTCAGAAGTTTCAGGTAAAAAGCATTTTTTTAAAATCATTTTTGTCCATCCACACTTTTCAAGGGTCTTTAGGCTTATAATAAGACTGTGTCACTACACCTGAGCAGTGCCAGTGAAAGAGAAAGGTCAGGTAGAAGGAGTTTAAGTAAAATCATGCTACCGCTGGAATAAACTGGTCTTTAAAGCCACATTTCACATCGCTCACAGGACTTTTCTCTGCAGACACAGTGCAACTGAAATGAAAAATATAAGCAGGCAGAAGGCATCAGTCTGTCAATGAGAGGCTGACCTAAGCAGTGCGCACCCACTGGACATGTAGGATTAGGTTAAAGTTGGAGTAACAGCTAAGGATAAGCATGTAGTAATGACGTATGTGGTTGTTATGGGGACTTCTTTCCTTTAATGTTTATGTTGCTTTCTCTATATATCCCTGCAGGCATTAGTTTCACATTGTGCAGTGCTGTATGACATTTAATCCTCCCCTATTACTCCAGTCTCAGCTATAAACTATCAAATAAAAGGCAACTAAATATTTCAAAAACTATTCAAAAAGGTTTTTTGCCAGTTTATAGGTCCTCAACAGCCGGTAGCTGCAATAATAAATGAGCTGTCTCAATGGCTGGTGTAAATCGCCCTACATTTTATGGACAAACACTTGTACTTGTATAAGTCAAAAACTTAAAAATATATAATAAATGGATGCTTGGATACACAAACCTCAACGAAGCCTGAGTCAAGCACAGAAACGGGAAGTAATACGAGCAGTCCCATCTCCTTCTCCCCGTCACCGTGAACCCAGAATTAGAACATGCTTGTGTGTGCAGACTGTCTGTGTGTATGATCAGGCACATACACGTGTTACTAGATCACTCGCATTAGTATTTCGAGGCGCAGGTTGATGAGATTAAGATAATTCGCAAAAAACTTAACACATCAAGTACATCAGCAAGACATGTAACACCACGGCACTGTAATCATTTCGAGAAATGCAAAGGCTCACAGCTTTTAATTAGCCCGTTTTGGATTTTACAAAAGTTTAAATAGTTTTCGATTCATTTTGTTTCACTTTCGTAAATGTGCAGATGACCTTTTAAATTCCTCCACAAATGTGTCTTGCATGTCCCACGCAGTCCCTTCTACAACCTTTTAACATAAACTCAATTGTAGAGCCTTGTGGGAAAAATGTAGTGGGCAAAGCACAACAGAACTGACGCTTCACAGCCACCACACTGCTGAAAAGCTGATTTACTGTAATAGAACAGAACTATTAACTTTCTGTTTCTATAGGTTTGGAAAGAAATCACTTTCACCTGTAACGTGAGAACAATGCAAGCAGGTAAACAATAAAGAGAAAATCCAACTTTAACATCGTGCACTGATGATGTTTGTTAATATTTGTAAAGACACAACCGGCACACTAACACGACACTCTGCCCACATGCAGCGTGCGATGACAGACCACAACACTAACACTATTATACACTTTATTTTGAAAGTGTGTATGGCAGCACTTGGCTATAATTTGGCTATAAGTTGTATTGTGAACGTTTGATTCCACATGATTCATTTCACCATGTCTGCTCCCTTGTTTTTGAGCGTACAGTGGGGGTATGTGGATCTGTGTGATGATTTATTCATTATGCCTGTCATCACAGTGTCTGGGTGGAAGGCAGGGCAGTCACATTGCTCACAAGCTACTGTATTATACAGGACATACAGTACAGGCCTACTTTATTACCTCTGATGTATCTATAGTAACAGGAGCAACCAGAAGTTCTGCAATCTTAGCAAACCATCATTTTGTTGCAGCAGTGGAAAATATTGTCACATGATGGGGTTTGTTATAGACGTTATAGAGAGTGTCCAACATGACACACTGCTGCACACTTAAACTTTATGATGGCAGTGCTGTATTTCAGACTGAACGCTACGGCAACTGTATGTATAAGACCTGTGATAAATCTACATTGCTGTAGTTCAAGGGTAATTTTGAGAGGAAGTGATTTCCTTCCACACATTTACACAAATTCACAACACCATGCCTGAGAGGTAGCGCCTGCCAGTCTCCAAGATTACAACAGCATATGTACAATATAATATTTCATTTAGATCATGCAATGCTTGTCTGAACTGTTTCTAGAAACCCCTGTTTTGTATTCAGAGCTGACTACTATATTTGCCAGCACAACCTACCTTCTTCTAAGATTCCATCAGCACCAGTTGCAGAAATTGATGATGAGCTGAACAGTTACGGCTCTAATGATACAACCTCTGAAATCCGTAGGTTGACAGATCTATAATTTTCATTTGAGGAAAGTAAACGCAAGTAAACTGCCCTAAAATGGCAAAGGCTTTGTACAGATCAAACAAAATCTCAGAAGAAAGTAGCGCACACCTCCGGAGAAGTGACTTACCTCACGCACTACACCAGAGCACCAGAATGAGAGTATTTATGGGCATCCACAGGAGCGCATCAGAAATAATGAAACAAATCTTCATCAGTTGCAAAACATCCACAGCAGCCAACTCTGAGAGACTATTCCTGATGCGAGAGTGATATGCCACCGCATTTCAGGGCATCAGAGGCAAATCCTGCGCTCCACTTCTGATCTTCTGCCCCCTTTCTGACGGTACGTGACGAACACGTCCTCTCAGGTACGGTGAGCCACACACCCTAGGCTTCGCAAACCGGGGTGAGAGGAGAAGGTAGTATCGCTCCGCCGCTGATGGTGTCTGAACTGCTCCTCAGACTCATCACCGGGCTGCACAGGCAAAGCTGCTGCACGGCTACGCGTCATACATAGTCTGCCTGGGACGCAGTTTTGAAGCCCCCCCTCACGATTCAACAAAAATACTTGTGCGTAATTGTCGTGCGGTGCGGCACTACTTTAATGTTGTGAGCAAGGATAAAAAGATGTAAAGGGGCAAGCCGGAACAAGCCGCTTTTCGAGGCGTGGGCTGTCTGGTTTTAAAGGAACAGACCGAGAGGCAGCGCAGGCGAGGATGCGCTTTGACAAGTGCGCCCGTCTAGAGGAAGTTCACACCACAAACAAACACGCAGGCTCCGACCGCTCGGTTGGAGCCTGCGTGCAGAAGTGTAGTAGCCATGGAAATAGCATGGCTCCTGTTTTACTCCATAATATAACCACAGATGCATGCGTTTGAGCTTTCAATCTCTGGAAGGCTTGTTGTTTATATTCAGTGAGTTGCACTTGCCAGTAGCACACTGTTACAGCATTTGCTAAGTCTATATGCAAATATAATTTAAGTGAAACCTATTCCATTTATTTATATGTGTTGCTGTTTTACATATTGCAGTGGTGAGTACAACAACGCCGTGTGTTCACTTGCTTACCGAGATTGTAATCTTATTAGCTGGAGAACTTCAACCTGTTCATTATAATAGACTTAGCCTGGCACCTCAGTAGTAGCTTATTTAACAGGTTAATTGGACATGTAGGTTTCACCTCCCGTGTTTATCATTATGTCACACTATAACAATGTTTTCTTCAGTGACTCCTTTGTTTATTACGGGAGAAGCATCAGTTCTAAAGACACAATGTGCTTCCAGTTTGTCATGTGACTCACGTCGGAGAGTAAATTATAATTTTGTTTTTTTAGATTGAAGCTTGTTACGTGTTATACTTTCTGTAAGTACCAAACATCTGCTTCTCAGTGCAAAAAAAAAAAGCTGCTGTTCTAGCCACAGCCTTGTTGTTGTGGAAAAGTCTTTATGAGATCTGAACTTGTTTCTGTGGTAAAAAGTGATGCACCTGACATTGTCAGGAAATCTGATTCTGTTACATAATGAGTCTGAATGGGTTCGATGCATATTGAATCTCTGTCTTTATTTTAGTGATTCATCTATGTGTGACTAACTGTCTGGGGTTAAACTGTTTGCATTGTCAGCATCACTAATTATATGTTGCATTTTATAAAATAACCTGCCCTGAAAAACTACCCTATGTACTGTAAAGTTTAACGTGACTTTTTATTCCCTATTTTCTCTTGTCATAAAAACGTGTACAATCACTAATAACAACACAATAATTGCATTTAAACGTTTGTTTTCATAATCGGAAAATCTTCCATAATTATGCACATTTATTCTAATCTCCTTTTGTCCATCTATGACAGATGACATGTACCACCTTCTCAGAGTCGGCAGCTTTAGACTCTAGGGTTAGGGTTAGGATCTTGCTCTATAATTTGCTTTTTCTTCTGGTTGAGCTGAATAGAAGATTTTTGTTTAAAAAAACACATTTTACTGTAGTACTCTATTAATTAAGGGTAGCTTGATCATTAAAGTATTATAATAAAATGTGTTTTACTATAGTACTGTAATACTTTATTAATCAACAGTAGCTTTGCGAAGAGCAGTGCATCTTTTTCAAAAAATGACCTCACACATACATTTCCACATCTGTTCAAATACAATCTGACCTACTGACCACTGAGCAGCTTTGCTGAAGCAGTTGAAGGTTGATGAATTTGCTCAAAAACACCAAAGATATGGTCTTTTCTTGCAGCTTATCTTTACAAATTATGAACATGGACACATAAAACAAATCTTTTTATACATCAGAGTAAAGTAGACTCCTCAGCAGTCGTAATAGTCCGTGTGCATGGACTATTGCAATGCACCAAGCTCTAAGACAAAACATAAGCCTTTATTGTTTTTACCATTTTTTTTTGTCCGCATCTACCACTGCTGCATTTTCCTTATTGCCTACATCTCCCCTAATAATTTATACATCTCAGTTTCGTGTCATGTAGGTATGCATAAATAATGTACTACTCACATCTACTGTCTGTGTGTATTTATGAGAGCAGTGCTGCATGTCCCTGTAAGTATTTTGACCTACCTACAGGTAGAGACAATACTGGGTGTAGCTGAATGGACTCTGAGAAGATTCAACAGACATCAAGGAAACAAGGAAACAACGTCTTTAGCATGACTATACAAACAGCATGGATTATGTGCACAAATAAGGAAGTAATTTCACTAGAATACATACGTATATTATTGATTTATGATTTCTATTTTAATGTAAAGGCAAATACAGGCATACAAGATTTAATGTGCTTTGAAATCATTTTATTTCTGTGTATTCTGTCTTCCTTGGTCACACACACCAACAATCATACTTGGACTGTTTTCTGCACTGAGTACACATGCATTCATTATCTGTCAGCACACAGACTCACAAATTTCCTTTGTGGGGTGTCTCAGATGCCCTGAAGAGGGCAACATCTAGTGCTCCATTCACTGAGATGAGTGACAATGACATTTCTGGGCCGAAAGGATAAAAGAAGGAGAAAAAGACACATGAAGTGTAGAGGGAATAGAGTGGGGAGAGCATGGAAATCCTCTCAGCCATGCGGGAGAACCCATTCACTTATAACATGATGCTCAGTGAGCTGTACACAATTTCAGTGGGGTCAAATGGAGAAGCAATACTTGTTGTGAATCCCAGACCCACGTCTGACTATCAGAGATCTCCTTCAAGACAATGAATGCATGGCGCAATGTTTTACATTGATTTACTAAATTTTCAGTCAACATGCTTTCTTATATAGTGTAGTTACAAAAACAACATATATCTTGCTAAACCAGTATAAGCTGAAGAATGAACTGAGTTGCCTGTTCGCACAATAAAACACAGACTGTTTCAGATGTGTGGGAAATGATGCCTATCCTAACCGTATATGAGGCTGTATTCACTATTATACATGTTAGATGATATGCTGTGATGTAATTTGTAGGTTGCATACAGGTCTTAATTCTGTAGAAGGTGCTTACGGGAAAACACAGCAGAAAGCACAGAGGGTTCATTTCAACTTTCCATTAGCTAAATGCTACAGTGCAAATGCATTGAAGTACAGTCAGTCTGCACAACAGAAGACACTGATGTATCAGCAAGTGAGATCATCTGTCTCTGAGGTTTTGCTTAAATGTTGAAAATATCAACGTAACCAAATAGTCGATTTTAACTGAAACTGCATATCTTTATTATCAGATAAGTTAGCACCTTTTCTGACTTCCTTTCAAAACAGTACAGAAAAACATTTAACACTAGTGCACAGCCTCCTCAAGCACATGTTGCTGACTACCCTTGCCATGTATTTCCACTAGGTGGCGCCTGAGGCCTGGCTTGTGTGCAAAGAGCACAGCACACTGGTTGCACTTATGGGGCTTATCCCCCGTGTGCAGATTGAAGTGATCCTTCAGGGTGCCCTTCTGGGAAAATGTCTTGTGGCACAGGGGGCATCTGAAAGGCTTAACACCAGTGTGGACACCTACATGGCAGGTCAGGTTACTCTTCTGTGAAAAACTTTTCCCACAGACCAAGCACAGGTACTGTCTGTGCTCCTTCAAGTGTCCCACATAGCTTTCCAAGTGCTGGAAGACTCTGTCACACTTCCTGCACAGGTATGGCCTCTGGACCAATATACTGTCTGCATCATCTGTCAGCTCATCTGCAGAACAATGACTCTTTGACAGATGAGTTCTAGAGAGGCAAAATAGATTGGAGTCCACCAGCCCTCCACATTCTTGCAGCTGAGCTGACACTGAGAACATTTCGTCCTCTTCTCTTTGCCCTTCTCCTGTTTCTTCATCTTGGTTTTGAGAGCTGTCCAGTACCTCTTCATGTTGAGGAGAGCTTCCTTTGGTTGTAGAGTGTATATGATCTCTGACAGCTGTAGGAGGGCATAGCTTACATCGCAGGGCTCCTCTAATGCAGTTAACTTGATAGGATAGCTTGTTTTCATTGGCAGCCTGCAAGCCTCCTTCTTCCTGTGACTCAGTAATGTTAAAACAACATGCTGCATCTTCAGGAGACTGTGTTTTAGCCCTTACTGCCCTCCTGTCCTCCCTGATCTCCCTTGGTCCATGACTATCCATTTTAGCTCCTTGGCCAACCCTCTGCTTGGACTGAATCATAGCTGCTCCCTTAGGGTTTGCTTCCTGGATGTTGGTGTAGGACTGGGCTGAAACCTTTTCCTCATTATTTTTAAAGGTGGTGCCTGGCAAACCGCTGTCTGGCTGGTGGATGTGCGCTTCCTCTGATTGCCTCTCTACGTTCAAGGCAGCTATAGAGGGACTGATGTACTGGGAGACAGCTTGGGCACATTTCTCCACCACGTGGCTCATCTGGAGGGCACTGGCTGCAGTCAGGTAGCTCACCAGTTCTTTCAGAGGGACCTGCAGCAGTAACATAAACTACATTTGACAGAACCCAAGGAAAATAATGTATTTAAACAACAAACAGTGCACGATTTAGAAAAAAACTTCCACTGGCACACTTTATATACACATACAGAACAAAACCGCAACCAATCACTAAAGTTGGCTCAGTCATATATAACTTTTCATTTTACTTTCATATCATAACACCTACACTTTTGTTGTTGTAGCCCTATGTTTGTTTATTTCTGTTTTTGCACTGTAACTCTTAATGTCACTGTTGTATCCTGTGATTCTGACCCTGCTTTACAGCGATTTCAGCAAAACAACAGAAACTTGCTGTAAAACACAGAAAACTGCAATAGACCCAGGGATGTGGCTATATTTCGGATATTCTACTGTGGTTTTACTCTAAGAGTTCAGAGAACCTATAGATTATATTGTACCTCGAGGAACCCAGTGTAGCAGGACAAGAGCAGTCTCTCGCCAACCTCCACACTGGACACTACACCAACACGCAGCTCCACCTTGCCTTCATGGAGCAAGAATTGATCACGTAGGAAGTCTGAGGATGCTGCAAACACCACTTTGTGACCATGAAAATGCAGAGGCTGGACAGTGGCACTCTGTGGACTTCCAAGCAGGAGTGTGACGTCACAAAAGCAGTTATCCTCTCTCAGACTGTTCATTTTTCTGAGGATGGAGTCACCATGCATGGGGAAATGAAACTGTAGAGTATCAGAGGAACTTGACATGATGCTCTGCCTGTTTTCAAAAGAGCAGTTTTGTTATATAGAGAACACTGTATAACGCATTATTTTCAAATACACTAAGTTGGATGATTATTAGTAAAATTTAGCTAAAACTATAACAGTCAAACACTACAGACCTGCAAAACTTCCTTTCAGGTAGGTGATATTGCTGTGTTTTAGAGATTCAACTGTCCACACCATTTACAAACTACACCTTCCAAAATGACAGTGCAGATCAGTGAACACCTGCCACTGAACATTATCACCACAAGTCAGGACTAGTCTAGTTCAGATATGCACAATAACCTGCCTGACTTTTGTGATGGAACTGTACAGTTAATTAAAAATATTAGTTTTTTTTCTGAAACTATTGAAGGCCTAACAATCAACATTTACAGCCAAATAAAAAAATCCATATCTTACCACCATGACAGTCATGAGATATTTTTGGTGTACAATTTAGGAGTTGAGCTAATACTGCTTGGTCAATTAAATACCAGACAGAGGACAAACCGATGGTTCAGACCCACCTTTCACAGTTTCATCCCCGATTAGAAAAGCAGCTTTTCTTGACTGAAACCCAAGAACAGAACAAAGAGTCTCTATTCGCTTGATACCCGATAGTTTAAAAACACTAGAAGGAATAAAATGATTATGGCCTTTTTTATCTGGAGGAGGATGATCTGCAATTCTCAGCGGTGAAGTAACGGTCATCCACACACCCTGCAGATTTCTGCTGAGGACAGCAGTGTGTGCTGCGCAGCACCGCATTGGACTCATTAACCCGTTCAGTGCCTTAACTCCACAAGGGTTTTTAAGGTGAGGTGATTAGTGATGCAATTGAACTGTCTAGATGTGTGCAACGCTAAACATAATATTCTGCATGCAAAAGAACATAATTTATGAAAATTGTTTATTCATTTTTTGTGGACTGGTAAAGTAACGCGATCTTTTCTTTAAAACATGCATGAATTAGCCAATTGCCATTTTTTGGGCTCTGTGGTAAAGCTTTTCGTCGTATTTTGTGCTCCTATGGAGGCATTCTCAAGCCTGGTCTTAAAGCTACACTGTCCTGCTTGTTGTCCAACTATCCCTGCACTTACAGCTTCTGTTTGGCTGAGCACACCTGATCCAGGTAATCAGCCGTGGGTAGAACAGGGATAGTTGGAAAGCAAGCAAAACATGTGCATTGAGGACCAGGGTTGAGAACCAATAGGGGTAGGGTTGGCTGATGTTTATTTTCATCAGTTATAAAGGATTATAATTGTCTAAGAGCAACAGACTTAACATGAAGACAATTAAGATTTCTTGCAAAAATGTAAATACATTGAAAATATCATCATAAGTGTTTTATTTGGGCCTCATTATTCTGGTTCTTTGGGGAACTCGATGTCCTGTTTTCTGTACTGAACACAGAGTACAATAAACAACACTATGTCTTGACAATATGCAGTGTTTGTGGTTAATTGTGAAATGTAGGTTACCACCTCCTTCTCCTCCTCCTGCCTTCATCTCTGCTATCACTGACATAGCAGAGATGAAGGCAGATCCTGTGAACATTTTCTGTTCCCCTATGACTGAGGTAAAATTCTGTTTCCTAGGGACTGCACACACGATATGCATATGAGAAAATATGTAAGGACATTCGGCAGGAAGATGAGTCACTACGGTGGCCCTGAGAGGTCAGTGCGCTTCAATTTAACAAAAAGCATGCAAGTACACGAAATGCAAATAAAAACAACAACAACAACTTGACAACAAAGGCGCATTTAGTAAACAATGCAGCAAAAAGAGCAAACACTACCAAATATAAAATGCACTGCAAAAAGAGAAGACACAACCAAGACAAAATACTATGCAAATAGAAAAACACAACCAAATACAAAACAAAGAAACACTACCAAAATACAGCCAATCTGTCAAATCAAATCACCAAACTGATAGTTTCCTTTTTTGATGTGATTTTCCAGACTTTAGTGCAGTTTCCTTCAGATATTGTTTGCTTTGGAGGGTTTCTCTCTTCAGTCTCCTCCTTAGCAGGCGTAGTGTGGGGGTTAATATGTGTTGACTGACTCAGCAAGGACTGAACTCCATTAGTTCTGATAAATTTCTCTCTATGTTTGTACTCATGTCATGTTAAAATGTAATCCTTATCGAATAGGCCATCTTCCACAGGCTGGAATTCCATTCTGGAATATCATGTGACTCACTTCACCTGAAAAAATATGCATGTATTGCACAACATATTACAGTTTTATGACTTCCACTATGAGTGATTTACAGTGGATAAAAGGTTTGCGTATCCAGCATTAATGTTGCTTTGGTAATAAAGTGAAAGAAGAATGTTTTCAAAAGTAAATATTCTGGAAGAAAAGGACAAAAGGATTAGTTGTGAACATCAGAGGTGTTTAAAGTACAGTACACAAATGTGCAAGTTAAAAAGTGGAAGTATTTGTATAGGAAAATATTCCCCTACCAGCAAGTACAAGCTCTAAATTGAAAGTACAGAAGTAAAGTACTCCTCTGTGGAAGCACTGTGTTTCAAACAATGTTGAATTTAATGCTTTTGATGACATAAATGTAAAAATATAGTGCAAATCTGTTTGACAAATTCTCAAAGTTGCAAATTAAGTTGTGTTGTTACCGACAGACTGGAACAGAAACATCTGTCAGTAAAGGTGGAGCTGATGTCACTACATAAGGTGGTTAATACTAATGATACTAATGATGATAATAATAAATAATAAAATGAAAAATAAATTAGAATTGCAGCTGCAGCAGTGGTGAAGATGATTCTTTATTTAATAAAATACAAATATCCAAAGTTTTGTACGTATATAACATCCTACTTTGGTAAAAGTATACAAGTATGAGAAAGTTTTAGTATGAAAGCAAAAGTAATTCAGTTGTATAAATATACAGTGTAAATACTATGCCAATTACTCAAAAAAAAAAATAAATAAATAAAAATATATATATATATATATAAACACACACACAGAAAA
>OMLM01015187.1:0-36980 GCA_900302695.1 Helostoma temminkii | reverse complement strand
ACTTTTGATCTATTTAAAATTAAAAACCTAACCAAATCTGGCAACTGTTACTGGGCCACTGCTGGTAAACCAATGCCAGAACACAACGGAATGCGCCATTGGCCCAGTTCATCTGGCTACCTGGGATCGTTAATCCATGAATCATACAGTTTAGATTTAGTTTAGATACGAATCTAGACCTGCAAAAAGTAACTCATACTGCAAAAAAAGGAGTAGAGTAAAAGTACAAATTAAAAACTGTACTTAAACGCAGCACTTGCGTTAATGTAGCTACTTAGTTACTTATCAGGTGTAGTGAATATTTCCTGCACAATGTTACTAAACTGCTGAGCATTTTAGGTCAAATTCCCAAATCAAAAAAATTGGCTTCTGGACTTTTCCACCGCTGTAAAATATTTCCAGGCAGGGTTTCTCCTTTCTTCAGGATTCCTGCATACTAACACGCTTCCGTGAGAAATGCGGAAGAAGCAAACCCCGAGCAGTGTGACAGAAGCAGTTTGGAGGCATCCTGCTCCGCCCTCACATCTTCTACATCTAGCGTTGCAGTACCATCATCGACTCATAGCGGAGGCACTGGAGGGACAGTGGGGGAACTGGTCTGTGAACTGTCGCCACTTTATGCCAGCCGAGCAGCAAATAATGATCTAGTTTAAAGTTACCGAGTGGTCGCAGTAAAGCGTAAAAAAGCGATAACTTATTTGAGGAAAAGATGTGAAAACCGACGGAATGGCAGCTGTCGGAGCAAATAGCGAAGCAACCTTACTTCTGTTGACAGCTAACGTAATTCGTTAGGTCTGTGTCTCTAGCTAGCTCGGGCCGTGTGCACGTCCTGTACCCAGGCTGACCCTGCTGGACTACAAAGACCGACCGACCCGTGTTTGAGTCAAGAAAAGCTGAGAGGCCTCAGCACACCCGAGGACAACAGGTAGAGTCAGCGGTGTGTGTTTCAGTGTGTGGTGTGAGCAGTCATTGCTGTGTCCCGACTTCCCACAAAGTTACTGTTAGCATAGCAGGTGTTAGTCATCAGTCTGCTCTCTTACTGCACATGTGTTTATGTCGTTTGGAGACAGGAACCACAGTCATAAGCTGGACACACTGTGTCATTAAGACCTCAAATATTTAGTTTCAGCTGTGGTGCTACTCTGGAGATTGCATGTGTAGGAATGGTATAATCTCTGAGGGGCAGATGACCTCACCTGGAGGAGTTGTTAATTTCAGGTGATGCCACCTGGATTAGCCACTAACAGTGTCTTTTATTTTATCAACTGAAATATTGTTATATCTCATATAAACTCCACAAACTAGAATCAGTGGACATGTCAGTGAAGTCGCCCTTTAATTAGCAGCAGGTGTGTCCTGTCACTGCTTTTATTATTCCCTGAACCTATAATTAATTAACTGATCAGTAGAAAATGAAGTGGGAGCTGTTCTGATAATCAATTAAAGGTTTTTCAGAAATGAATGTCATAAGGAATCTATTGTTATCTGCTAGTTATTATAGCAGCTAATACAGCAGTGTTTCTTGGGTTTCACTGGGTTGAATAACACATGTTAAGATGAGTGAATCATCTTAGCACCTTTCACTTTTTTGTGACATTGAGTAGACAAAAGTGATTGCTGTAGAAAAAAATCTGGAAACTAATCAAACTGATGTAACATTATTCAACTACGCTTCAGTAAAGTCTCAGTTTTTGAGGTGTTTTTATTAGAGCCATGTTCATAATAGAGTTATAAGGTAATATTGAGATTGAGTATCTTATTTTTTAATTTGCTAACAGTTTCAGTAAAGTCCAAGTTGTAACGAACATTATAACCTTCATGAAGGTAGAGTTTATTACAGATCTGGTGTATTAGACTCTATTAGCTTTAGTGTACTCAATAAACCAGCAGCTGATGGATAATTCATTTTACAAGTCAGGTTACTTAATTCTTTTCAGTGCAGTCAGTTTATTTTCCAGTCCAAGCCTCTTAATTTTGGCTGTGTTTTCTGGTTTTGACAAGGGGTGCTGTGTAGTTTGCAGCGTTTTAGTCATCTTCAACCAACAATACTAATATGGATTCTTAAATTGACTGTATACCATGTAAAGGGGACTGCTGGGCTGGGGTGTTAGCTAAGCATTTATCACACAAAGGATGTACTTAGGTGTACATACAGAACATATTTCTAATTTAGGGTTTACGTATTGTGTAAATACTGTCCTGTGATTTCATCTTGTTTTCAAGTGTCAAAAAAAAAGTAAATAGACTTTGATAAAGTGATGTTTTAATTGTATTAATTTGTTCAGCAAAGAACATAAAGACAGATTTGGCTTTTTTTTAGGTCTTTACTGGAAAAAGATTATCAGTGAAACAAACGTGTAGACAGTTATAGGGAAAGTACATTATTCTTTCATCAGGGGTCATGTGTAACATTTTGTACATTTTATTCAGGTCACATACTGAACTGCACAGTCAGCTGCTGGAGTGGAGTAAAAAAGAGTTGGCTATGATCAATTGGAACAAACGATAACAATAAAACTATTGCTGCTTGTTTTCCCCCATCATATTTTTCCAAAATGATGTTTGGTGCAATCTAAGGAGTGGTCACAGAAACACTTGCCGAATGATCTGAACACAAGAGAATAAAAACATCCCACACTGTGGTGTGGTTTAGGGTAAAGTGAAGTGTGAAATGACAGCTTGTGTTTACTGGAGCCTTGATTCATTTTTCTTTTTGAAGCATGGTGCTTTTGACAACTTCACTGTCGTGAGTGAAAATTCTTGCCAGCACATTTCACAGTTAGCTACCAGATATTGCAGTAATGACCATTTGTGCAAGTCTAGTCTGTCTTTACTTTTCTTTCATGGTTTCTAAATGTTTTCCGTCATGTATGTTTTAAAAATTGCTTTAAAACAGTGCTGTCCTTTTACCATATCAAGAGTTAACACACACATACTGCGCAGCAGCGCATGGAAATACAGGTATGTGTTATGTGTGTTTCATTACGTTAAACTGTGGTCTGTTCGTTACAATTTGGTTGATGATATAAAAATCAGTTTTTAAAATACTGTGGAACGACAGAAGCCAGTTGAGGATTTTTTTTATGATTGTTGATAATTTTATATCCGCTACATTGATACGACTTTGTTTTTTTTTCTCTTGTGGAATAGCAGTGGTTTTAGGAAGGGAAAACTATAAAAAGGGATGTATTGTTGTATATTGAACTTAAGCCCAGACACATAGTGCATGAAAAAACAGAACCACGTGCAGTATTGTTTATTTCAAAGCATTATTTTATGTAGAATGTGTAGTCACTAGGTAACTTTTGTCTACCCTTTCAGGGAAATGTAAAAATGCTGAAACAACCACACCATTGCATCAGTATAGTGGGAAGTGGTTGAGCAGTAGCAGTGAGGACAGTTTGAACTTTAGACATGACACTCATGTATTGTATTGTTTGCTTAGTGAGTAAAGATTACATCCTACTATCATGTCAATGTTTTTAGTAAGCTTTGCCTGCTGTTGACGCATTTTGATTAATTTCCTTTTAGCATGTCAGAGGGTAAGGAGAGGCTTTGAAAAAAAAAAAAATCTACTGGTACTGTATCTTGTCAAAAGTCAAAAGGGGATTTTCATAAGTAACCTCTTAAAAGGTTGATGAGCAATAGCATATTTACTTCAGTAGAAGGATGCGTGCCTACTTGTCAAAACAGGATTAGGTATGACACAGACTGAAGTAATTGTTCAGCTGAAACACTGAAGATGAATGAAGAGCGTGTAGTTAAGATCAGTAACACAAAGAGAGTGTGAATTGTAGACTGGTGCCATGTTTGGCATGTACTCAGCTTTTCACCCACTGACGACTGGGATTAGTGTAAAGTCTTACCATAAACGGTTAAGATGATGAATGGACCATGTTATTGTTTGTCCTATATAAACAACCCATAAGGCTAAGTACATCAAACCTTTATTGCCATAATAACAGTTATAACAGTCAAAAGCAGACACTGATTAGGATTAGACACAACAACTACATAATTAGGTTGAGAAAAGATAGTGGATTAAGTTCACATAAGTCCTCTCCTCTGGTTACAAGATTACATTACTCCTCCACAACCTCGGCCGCATATTTATGATTATAATCACGACAACAATCATAAAGATGTGGTGAAGGTTGTGGAGCAATACTAAATAAAATAATTGGTTCCACACAGTGTGTTTTGTTAATCCAGACATCCGACCTGATTTCATCCCAACACAGATGTTTTCCTACTGGGAAGATGCTGACGTGACAAGTGTTACATTCTGCATTGGCCCGCAACTTTTCAGCATTTTTATACGCCCAAGTGTATTTTTGTGAGCTCTGAAATAATCATCTGCCTTTCATCCCACACAATCATCTGTCCTTAATCTTTCTACTATATTAATGCCTTTTTGTGGTGCTGTGTGTGTTCTCCATTAGCAAAGGCTGTGATGAACCGCCTGAATGACAAGCATTTTGCTGTTCAGCAGTGTTGGTCTGGACTGTTGTGTATGTCTGGTTAAGGCATTTATATCATCAATGCTATGATTGTTACAGCTGTTTAAAGATGTGCACCATGGAAACATGATAACCAGTAACAGGTTGTTGTGGTCATTTATTTTGGTTAGTTTTCTAGGGAACTCAGACTGGGCCAAGAGCTCATGAGGTCATGTGAGACAACATTAAATTAATAAAATGATTACGTGACGATGGAAACTAAGGTCCTTTCCATCTTGTGCTATATAAAATTACTGAGCAAGTGATTGCCAAACGCAAACAACAATGTCAAACTAACAAACTGGAGGAACTTTTGGCAGTAGTTGTAGTTTTGGTTCTGTTCCGACATTTCTACCTTTACACATCAGCACAGTTACATTTTTACACCAGTTACACCTTTGAAAACCTGTGAAAAAGGTCTAGTGGTACAAAGACCACAAGCTGACTTTTTCCCTACAGTGTGATGCAGCCAGCAATGTGTCAGGTTTGCAAACATCACACATAGTGTTCTCAGTCCAAAAGCTTAGTGCAGCTTTCATCAAAGTGATGAAACACGTTACCCAAGACAATCCCCCATCTCATAAACCTGGCTACATCATTGTTGTCATAGGTCCAGTGGTAGCCTCCCTTATCAGTAACACTTTCGTGGATACCTTTAAGAGGCACAGTTTAAAAAATATTTGGTAGTTTATATTATATTATTTGATATTTGACAAAACGTCCCCAACATGACAAACCTTTAAATGAGAGAACTGGGCAGAGTACAGACTTTTTACGCTGCCTCGCTATTTTATCCATGCGTATTGCATTTAATTGGTAGTATGATGTAGATACTGAGGAGAGCAAAACATCTGCAGCATTTAGTATTTTGTAGTATTTGCAGCCAGATGTCAAAGTGGATTCGACACAGTGTATTTGTCAAGCTTCCAAATAAAACACCAAACACTCAATCATCATATACTTTTTTCCATGATTATGGGACATCTGGTTTTGCTGGTTCATTTCCATTCCCTGTTTCAGTGCTGTTGTGTAGAAAAGCACAGACAGTAGAGCAGGTTGTTTTTTTTTTTTTCTTGGTAAGGTGTAATAATGAAGCTAAACCATGATTCGTGGTTGTGTTTTGACATTATTAATTATTTGTAATTCAGTAGTACAGCAAAGGACAAGGTCATGATCTCAGCAGCAGCAGTGCCACTGAGGCTGGACTCTAATCTGTGAGTTGGGGACAGTCAGCAGCTAACAATCAGCAGCAGTGCCACTGAGGCTGGACTCTGAACTGTGAGTTGGGGACAGTCAGCAGCTAACAATCTTTTTAACTTCAGATGAGCTTTGGAATGTAATTTTGCACAAACAGAAGCTATTGCATCTGTTCTCCGTTGTTTCTATTAGATAATGAGGTTTTTACAGACCAAGATAAAAAGTTGTCTCAGTGTTAATGTGGGAACCTGAGTGTTGTTTTAAGACACAGCTGAACAATCACCCTGAATGTGATGTGAGGGGAGATCATTGGAGTCATTGGAAATATTTACTGTCTGTTTTTGTTTTCCAAATTGCTTGGATAGTGTCAGACATTTTAATTAATTAAAAATCATGCATTAGTATTTCTGTCCAACGCTACAGCGAAAATTAATTTTATTTTTTATACCTGAAAATGTGATGTCACTGTTGAACTACAGATTTTCATAGAACTTAAAATAAGGGAAACAATTATTTAAATGAAACCTGTATCAAGGTTTTTTAAGTTATTCTAGGAGTTAAAGCCTTGGCTTTGGGCAGTTGGGGACACTTAAATTGAAGCCCCTAATGCTGCCTCAGACCAATTATGCTGGGCATTGCATTTTTTGCTAAGTACCATTACATGGTACTATTATTACTACTACTGTTATTTTAGTTGTCCAACATGAAGCATAGTGCAATAATGCAATCTTTGAAGGAGGACCAGGAGTTAATTGGTAAAGCAAAATGTCCAGGGGCCAATTAAATGGTGCATGAGCAGCCAGTAGTGGAGCAGAGCAGCCATAAAAGACAAAATGTGGCTGTGCTGATAGCTCTGACTGTAACCATCGCAAAGACCCTGATAAGGCCTAGCAAGGAATCGGTCTAACTCTTTCACAGTCTGCTTCATGATAAACGTTTTGGGTGTGTAAACATGCTGACAAGCCGGTGTCTGTGTTTTCCTGTATTCCTACATAGGCTCTCCTCCAGCCTTCCTCCAAAGGTCTCCATCTAAGGGAGGGTTGTAAACAAACACAACACTTACACACATAGTTATTTTTAATAGGCTCCCAAGTTTAGTTTTCAGCTTTTGTGCTGTGTCCCATATAGAATTATGTTCCATGCTATACAGCATAGCATTTGTACAGTAATTCACCTAATATGTGTAATGCATCATTAAGCATCGGAATTTTAATTCTGAATTATATTTTTTCAAGCTAGAACCTTATATTAATACAAAAGCAGAATTATGTTGGTTAGAGATCAGCAAGTGAGATGAAGCAGGACTGCATGTTGTTGAGCAGCCATTTAAACACTAGCAGATGCAGAGTCCTTGTTTGGCCTTTATTTGACTCCTTTGGGGTCGGTTGGATTGTAGTACAGCAACAAACACTGTGAATATGGCAATTGTCCAAAACACTGTAGGAAATAAGAGATCAGTACATCACTAGCCACAAAACAAGTAAAGATACTGTGATGTTCACTTTCCTTTCTATTCATATGACAACCATGTTAAAAAAAGATTACATCAAGTCCCTTTGTTGTCATTTGCAAGGAGCTTTTTTTACTCATTACTGTCTACAGTATGCATTATTTTGTTTTCTCGTAAAACCAAATAAGAATGTACGCTTAATAATTCTATATAGTTGTATTGTTATATTCTGTAAGGGTAAACCTTGCATTGCAAAGTGCCTTAAAGTTACCTTTGTTGTGATTTGGCACTATATAAATAAACTCAGTGGAATTGAATTGAATTACTTGGGTTCATTAGGGCAGTGGTTCTCAACGCTGGTCCTCAAGGCACCCTTTCCTGCTTGTTTTCCACCCGTTTTACCCTCCGCCGATTACCTGGATCAGGCGTGTTTAGCAAAACAGTGCAGGGATAGTTGAGTGAGTGTTCAGTGGTGACAATTCATCCAGAAGTCATAAAGACATTTCACTGCCAGTTTACACATGTCAAAATGCAGGTAACTCTAGAGAAAAGTTCATGAGCACACCTTGGCCACCCTTGTCCATAATTGTTGTTAAGATATCTCAGTCTGGACTAGAGTTGTTTACCAGCACAGTTAACAGCATGGCTAAAAACTACAGAATATGGATTGGAAACATTTCTCAATATTTGACGGCTTTACCAAATGTCCCATGTGAAAACATTTGAAACACATTTCCCACTGACACACCAGGGGATTACCACTGCCTAAGGCTGTCCAGTGCAGTCTGCGCGACAGATTTGTGAACCATTTCTGAACTGTTTTCAGTTTCCTAGTTTCTATTGTTGTTTCACTGATCGGACAACAGTTTTGCAAACACCTGACTACAGTTGGTGTTTAGTATCCTCAGAAGCCTAGTGGTTCACTTACTTTTCCCACCATCACTTTGCATGTTTAGTAAAAACATGAAAGATTATGACTTTGTGTTTTATCACCTTAGTAATATTGTTGATTTGTGACTTTGGTTAAGATCAGATCTGAGTAATTGTAAATTTTTTTCACACTTACTTTTCTTGCAACTGTAAGAAATTATGTGTTCTGTTAAGCAACCATAATTGTAAATAAGCAAAGTTCCTGCGGTGTCAGCTAACAGTTTATGGTTATAGAGAGGGATGCAATTCATTCTTGGCCATCTGTTCCAAATGGCCTCCGCGTACCAGAGTCACACTGCTGCAGTGCTTCTCTTACTTACAGATGCAGAAAAAAGTATTTTGCACTTAAGTGCACATTAGCCTGAAAAGAACAAGGACAACTGTGCCATTCACTTTAGTCTTCTAGTGTTACTCTTCCTTTTTGTCACTTACTACCTTTGAAGTACTACATTGTATATAACAACTTGTTTTTACTGGAATTTCTGCAGGCAAAACAGCCTCAGTCAAGATGCACATAATATTGTCTACTGCTAACATTATTGATGCAACTTACTCTTATCTCTTTTGGGGTTGCAAGAGTAATTGATGGCTTTTCCCCAGCTACTTAAATATGTTTGTCCAGATGTGCTGGTCAGCTTTAGCTCAACCTCTACTTCACTGCTCTGTTTCAAAACCTCCTTTTTTCCCCTTCCTCAATGAGGTACATTTGAGAGCTTGCCTTGCAAAAGTCAAACATATTCATCACTCTTCTCCCACTCTGTATTTCACTTCAACAACTGTAATCATTTTAAGGAAGTGGAAAAGTGTTTATGTGCAGTTTATCTTGAACCTGTTTGCGTCATCCCTTTCATCTCCTTACAGGTGGATGTTTGTTTTAAGTGGCACATGGCCTGTATTCTGCTGACAGACATGGACCCACCCACGTCCAGTCCCACAGCACATCCTAATGGCCTTGTCCCAGACATTGACCCAACCGTGGGATTTGACACCAAGCAGGACAAGGGTGCCACCTGCCTCACTGTCCACCTTTACAATGCAGGGAAGGATGGAGGAGGAACTGGAAACAACGGTTCGGAAAGTGTGCTCACCTTTCCTGCGGGGGACTATGTAGCAGAGGAATTGTGCATCAGTGCAGCGAAAGCGTCTGGTGAGTCACAGTACGATTAATTTTGATGTCTGTCCACTCACAATTAATATAGCTTAGAAACTCAATTTGTAAAATATATTCAAAAACACAGAGGAAATGAATGGTAATATACAGTAAATATACTGAACATATACACACCACAAGAAAATATTGATGCACGATCTATGATTTGATAGTGTTATCTTTAAAACTTGAATAGGTCTCGGTTCACGATGCCCTTGTGTTTATCATCACATGTGGTTGTTCCTGCAACATTGTGAAGTCGTTGATGACAAACAGCTTCATATTCTCAGTGTGCTGGGCTGCATGCACCTTATTTCAATGCAAAATCTCAAACGTTACACTTGAATAAAATTGCCTTTTGCATTGTTTCTGTGCAGATCATGGACTGAACCATAAATGGACAAAGTGTCTTTAGTTATTGAAGCTCATGTTTGACTTTCTCGATCTCCACATCTCCACACCAAATGAGGGAATATATCTCTAAGAATGTTGTTTATCCCTAAATATTTTTCAAATGCCAAGGAGCACTGAACTTATTCTAGCGACTTTTTGTGGCCAATCCTTATTAGGATATTTTAACTTATAGAGTCTGTTTTTGTCTACATCAATAAGACTTGGAGTAGCCTTTGTAGTAATCTTTCCACACGGTGGTTTCTCACCATTCTGCAGCTACACAGCTCCATAAACGGCAAGCTGCAGCTTAATGGGTGTTTTGACACCTGTTGTTCGTAGCCAGTAGCACATATTTCCCATGCTGATCCCTTTCCACAACAGCATTAAAACTGCAAGGTATATTTTATGTCAGTGTATATTAGCCAGTGCTTTGCACTTTGGTTTGAGCATCGTGAGTCAGTATCATCTGCCAAGAAGGTGCCCTTCTTCTGATGCTCCCTAAAAATGATTGGATATACTTTCCAACCTTTCCACTTGTTATCAGGCATCACTGTGTGTGTTCAGCATTCATATGCTTCTGTATGTTTTGTGTTTTTAAGGTCATATTCACACCCAATCTAGTGTTTATTTTGTGGAAATAGATCTACTGGCTTTTTCCCTTCTCTTTCTAGTAAACTCAAATCAGGAAGTCATCAACTGTGGGGCTTTTTTCCTCTCCACTGTAGCTCTATCTTCTTCTGCCACACTCTCTTGCTCCATTCCCTCTTGAGCTGATAAGAAACAACAGCTCTCTATCTCAGTTTTTTCTGTCTTTTCTGTTTCCCCTTGCACTTATTTTTTCATTGTTTTTTCTTTGTTTTGTCACTTCTCCAAGGGATTCATACGTGCTTACTACATTTCGTTATTCTTGACACTTTTGTGTGATTAGATGAACCATAAAGGTCAAATTTGCATGGGGGCAGGATGTGACATTGCTACCAGATTTAAAGATACCTACTCAGCAGTCAGTCCTAATATAACTGGACTTTGACAGGAGGAGAATTTTCCACTTTTTTGTCTGCACACATTAAGAAGATGGGAGCAGTTCAGCTCTTCACACTTGACCAAACTATCCTACTTCATTGACATTCGCATTTTATTAAGTGTGCTGTAGGCAAATACCATTGCCATGTGGGGTTGAACTTCGTTTGCAGCAATGTTTAGCTAGGTTCTATGAGTCAAGCAACATCCACATGAATGCCAGGACAAAAGGTTTCTAAGCAATACATTGCCAAATGAATCACATCGACTCTGCCAGCTTGTTTTCTTCCCATAATGCACCCCCATACCATCTCTTCCTTAGGTAAATGATGCTCATGCACCCAGCTGTCCAAAAGAAAATGTGATTCAGACCAAGCCATGGAGCATACAGCGGTGCACAGGCGTCAGCGTGGGCACGCTGACCAGTCTGTGGCTACACTGCTCCATACATCAAGCTGCAGTGAACTGACAGCTATCAATCATAGTAACAGTTTTCAACAGTTTGTGCTACAGCACTGTCTTCTGTGGAAACATACAATATAGGCTTCCCCACCATCCCCACATGCATCAGTGAGCTTTGGGTGTTTATTACCTAGTTGTCTTGGACTACTTTCTACTGAACTTTGCATGGCTGTGGAGATGTCGTGACAGGTCCTTTTGCTTGCCCATTTTTTTCAGCTTTAGAATCATCTGCATCATATTGTTTACTTAGATACTTTGATAATGCAGTGAATAATACAAGATTTGGCCTGTCTATAACAACCTTGCAGGTTCTTTGACTTGACTTCCTCTGTTGTGGTTAAGCAGACTTCCTCTTATGCAGCGCTCCCATCCTCACAGCATTGCTTCACTCATGTGAGTGCTTCCTGCTGAATGATGACATTTTGCATCAACTAATGACGCACTTGGCCCGGATGATAAAATCCTTGCTGGGGTTTTGAAGACACACTGAGGAGTTGTGAGAATGGCCGAAAACAAAAACACAGACTTGTGGGTGAAGTGGCAAGTTATCAGATTATTAGATTTTGTTTCCTCAACATCATCAGTAGCTTTTGATGTAAACATAATTTCAGACACACAGACATGCAAAACAGTTCACAGGAAGTTTCCATGTTGACATAGGCTTTTTTCTCAGTCCCATCAAGTGTTGTTATTTTCATTGTGTCTTGCAGCTGTAGCTAAGATTGCTACAGCAACAAAAGGTGTGTGGAAAATATACAGGACAGTACACACTGTTTTGTGTGTAAACATTGGTCAGTCGTTCTTTACTGGTTCCATATTTTAGTCTGCGTTGTTTGGTATGAATTTTTTGCAACTTTCTGTTTATTGGTTACAAAATATAGGTCACATGTTAAACCCATTATCTTTTTAGACTGTCCTACATGTCATTTATCTTGTACAAATGCATTATGCTGAAGTTACGGGTTACCCCAAAGAAGATATCATCTATTATCATCTATTTACATAACTGCATAACACAGAATGCCCTGCATTTCCTTTCTTTGTTATTAATTTGAATTACAGGAGGTTGCCATTGTTCATGTCTGTGTAAAAATGAATCTGACCAAATGGTAAATGGTTTGTCTGCTGATCAAATCTTTTTTATTTATTTATTTTTTACTCCAAGTGCTAGAATAAAACTGCCCATACTCTGCTACTCTACAGACATATTTGCATGATTTGACTCAGCACTGACTGGTTACAAAGGTGACTTTTTTTCTTTTTACAGGAATTGCTCCAGTGTACTGCAGTTTGTTTGGCCTGATGAGGGACAGTGACCGGATATGGTTCCCTCCTAATCACGTCTTTAAACTGCGCCAGTCGGCCAGTGAGAAACTGCTCTTCAGAATCAGGTAGATGTTTGTTTTGATGATGTTTTTAGTATGTTTTTTTTTTTTTTTGGTCATTTTGAAATTTTTAGATTTTTTCATGTCTTCTTTTAATGCTTGCATTCCTTCTCTTTTACTATGGCCTCCTCTTCTGTCCAGGCACTATTTTCCTGGCTGGTATAACAATGGCAGTTCATACTATGCCCATCGTTACGGTGTGTCCAAGGGGACAGAGAGCCCTGTGATAGACGATTGTGTCATGGCATACCAATTTTTTCAGGTTAGCATTCTTCCAACATGAATTCAGATAATTTCTTATTCTATGTTTTTTGACATTGTACATTTTATTTAGTTGTATTTGTGTTTTTAAAAGTGCTTTCTTGTTCTGTGTAACATTTCAGTTTTTCTTAAACTTAGTGCAAACACTCCATCACACTGTCTTTTTTTTCCTACTTTTCCTTTGTTAATACAGTGATAAGCAGAAATGTTGGGTGGTGGACGGGTTAACATGCTAATTTTCCTGTATCTCTGACTGCTAATCTGTCAGTCATGTCAGCCTATTCTTTGCGCAAGCTCTGAAAACAGGAAGTGTGGTAGTAAGAGTGTTAAAGAAGCTAAAATGGGGAACAAGGGCAGGGTTCTTACTTTGTTTGTGTCTGTCTGTGCATTCATGTGTGTTTGTTTGCATGCTTTTTAAATAGTTTCTGCTTTTCTCTTTCTTACATGCGTGTCCAAATGTGTGTATTTGAAGCACTGCTCAGCTTTGTTCTCATCTGCACTGTCACAGAATGAGCTTTGTGTCAATATATTGACCAACATACAGTAATGTTTATTACATATTCTGTAGAAGTTGATTAGTGCATTCCCAATAATGAAATCAGTGATGTGTTGCTGGCGAAATGTCACTTTATTTATTGTAATGCTGTTTTTTTAAAGAGCTTCAATCTGTCTCATTATCTTAGGTTGGTTGATAGATGCTGTTTAGACTAAATGCAAATGCACACGTCTATGCTTGTTTCTGTTTAACGGAGTCGTCTTTTATGCAATGCATACTCATAGTTAGTCTTTCTGCTCTTCATCATCTAACTACTTTATTCTTCTGCCCCTTTCTTTGACCCATCTGATCATTTTTCATGCATTTTGTTTATTATTATTATTTTTTGCCTTCACCAGTGGCGTAGTGACTTTCTTAATGGCCGGGTTCAAATCACCGTGAGCCATGAGTCCCAGGAGGAGTGTCTGGGCATGGCGGTGCTGGACATGATGAGGCTTGCCAAAGAGAGTGGTCAGTCACCTGTGGACATCTACAACGATACCAGGTAGGATACACTGACTCACTGGATATACCACAGTTACAAGGTTTATTCATTGGCTACTGCTGCTTTCATACAGTTTGTTGTCATTTCAATTCAGTTTATTCATATAGTGGCAAATCACGACAGAGTCAACAAATCACCCTTGAGTAAGTGAGCCCTAGGTGACAGTGGAAAGTAAAAACTCTGTGAAGTGAAAGAAACCTCCAGCAGAATCAGGCTCAGGGTGGACGGCCTTAACCAAGAAGTGTAAACAGGCAAGAATACAATCAGGGAGAATGAAAAGCAATGTTCTGGTGCAGCCAGCTAATAGTACCAGGAACATACAACCTCCTGCCATGATGAAGATCTGAAAAATGGATAGAATGCACAAGAGATAGAGAGGGAGAGAGAGAAGAAGGAAAAGGAGAGGCTTGTAAACTGTAAGCTGATGTGCTTTTCAGAAAAATACCATGTCATTGAAAGGACTAAATGCACTCTATTGTAAATACAGGGCTTATTATATTATTTGAGATTGAAACCACTCTACACACAGTAACAGGTACAAATGTGTCACTAACTGAAAGTGAGGGCATATAAATGAATCTTACATTTAGATTTACAGGCCTCTACAGAGTCAGACTGTCTGATGTTCTAATTTTATATGTCATCAGAAGCAACTTCAAGTGTGATCTGACTTTAAAAGACAGCCAATGAAGGGAAGAGCGGTGTAATGCAGTCAAATTTTCCAGCCTCTCAGTTTTACCTGGATTTTGAAGCAGGCAATGATGTGATGAAATGTTATGTGACTCTGGTTCCAGACTATACAACCTGGAAAATAAACATTCAACGTGTATTATCGTCTAAAATACCATAATTTAGTCTCATGCACTTCCTGCACAGTCTGCCACCTAGATAATGTAAAAGGCGCAATGTTTAGTAGTAGCAGTAGTAGTGGTATAGCTTTTATGAATAATGAGTTGAAAGCAAAGTGACTACTTGGCTGCCTGGGACACAGTGGGCATCAAGGTAATTCCATTATGTGTGTGCATAAAGCTGAATGAACCATCTCAGTGTCAGTGCTTGAAATGTTAATTCTCTTATGATATCTCCTTCATATTTAATTCATTGTTAACATTATGAATTTTTATTTTTAATTTCATTTACATTTATCTTACCTAATGTGGCCATGAACTGGCACAAACAGTACTCCACTGTACAGTGTTTAGTGTCCGCTTTTTAACCTTTATTCCTTCTGTCATTGGTCCCTCTCTACACTCTGTTTCTTTACTGATGTTTCCTTTTTATTCTTCTCAACTTCACCTCCAATTAACCACTTACCTGTTTCCTCCCTCCATTTAGCTATAAATCCTTCCTGCCAAGATGCATGCGAAGCCGCATCCAAGAATATAACATCTTGACTCGGAAGAGGATCCGCTATCGCTTCAGGAGGTTCATCCAGCAGTTTAGTGAATGCAAGGCCACGGTGTGTAACCTCAAACTAAAATACCTGATGAGCCTGGAGATGCTGCTGCCTTCCCTCTACTCTGAGTGCTTCCAAGTGACTGACCTCTCAGGACGTGAGGTTACCATCATTGTCATGGGCAACAAGGGAATCCAGTGGTTAAAAGGGAAACTGGAGGAGGGGGCAGAGGAGGTGAGAAGATTAGATCATGTTACCATGGTAGTGCAGGTGTACACTACAAATCTCCCATGGTGCGATGCTGCCATGGATGTTTTTTACCAATAGATGGAGCTGTAGGAGTTGTTTAAATTTTACAAAACAAACATTTTTTCTTGTGTGTGCAAGCTTCTTCATTTAATACAAGTGTAAACTGTTTGTTCTCTTTGTGTCTCCAGGAGCTGCAGGCATTCTGTGACTTCCCAGAGGTGATTGACATCAGCATCAAACAGGCCAATAAGGAGGGGTCTGTGGAGAGTCGCATTGTTACCCTCACCAGACAGGACAACCAGATCCTGGTATACTATACTCTCCTTAATGTGCTACTATCACTGTCAAATTAAGAATTGATCTAAATTAACCAGGAATATGTTTTCCATATCCCTCATACTTACTACTACTTATACTATAAACACCAAAAGTGTTTTGCTTCCAAAAGACCAAAGACAAAATGTCCATTAAATTTGATTAGGATATTTTACTAAAACCCTGAATTGAAACAAGATGAATCAAAAATGACAATGGCAAAATTATTAGCCTCCCTGTGCTCCTTGCTTTTTTTTTTTTGTTTTCAAAACTCACCAATAAACAGTCAGCTTTGAACTCTATAAGCAGGACTAGTGGTATTTGAACACTTGATTTAGAGGTACTACTTCTAATTGTAGAAAAATAATTAATTTGATCAAGAAATCTGGATGGAACTCAGAAAGAATATAGTAGATGCTCAAGGTTATACTGCCATTTCCACGCATTGAAATTTGTCAAGATTTTGTCTTTGTTCTTTTGAAAGCAATTAAACTATAAACTTTTTGGTTATGGTAATTTCCATGGAAAGGTTAAAGGTTTTGTTTAATTTAATCAAAAGGGTTAATAGTTTTGGATTTAATTGTATTATATTGTGTTGATTCAAATTCAAATTCATTGATTTAAAGTTTAAAGCAGGTACTGAATGACACATTTTTGTCTTCTTATGTATCCTCTCTCTGTATCTATGTCTCACCACAAAGGAACTGGAGTTTCATTCACTCCCAGAGGCCCTGTCATTTGTATCATTAGTTGATGGATATTATAGACTTGTTGCTGATGCCCATCATTACCTGTGTAAAGAGGTGGCTCCACCAAGACTTCTGGAAAGCATTCAGAGCTACTGCCACGGTCCTGTGTCGTGAGTATCACACATGTGCACAGATGCAGCATGCCACACATGTGCACCCACAACCACACAACTATTCTCTCTTAAACACCCACATCCAATGCCTACTGCCAGGCATTAGCCTAACCCTAACACCGACCTAATTTGAGATTCAACTCTAAACCCAGTCATGTAAGGCTTAAATGTGTTGTTAAAAATATGTTTGCACAATGTAATAAAGACATGAACATGCATACAAACACACACAGACACATTTTGTCTCTTTGATCACAGGATGGAGTTTACAATTGCTAAGCTACGTCGCTCTGGTAACCACCAAGGCCTGTATATTCTTCGCTGCAGCCCAAGAGACTATGATAAATACTTCATGTCCTTTGTGGTGGGGGTAAGTAGTTAATGTTCACTCATCATTATTGTGCATTTTTTTCATGTGACTTTACAATAAGTTTACAAAATAGTTTTTGCTAATTGATTACTAAAGTTGTTTCTTTATGACCACATGCATCCCAGCAGATTATTCCCTTCCATGGGCAAAACAACAACTACAATGCAAATGCAACAAAGTAACTGCACAGTAACTGCTGCATCACTACATTTAATTGATAGCTATTAGTTGCATTAGCTCAGTTATTTGCTAAAATACAGGTTGTTAAATAGTTGTGCACAGCGGAACCTCCCATGAAATGTATAGTCCAGCTGAAATTAAATGAATCATCTTTTCTTTACTTCTGTCAGCCGCAGCATCATATGCAAGATGTTTGACCTCATTATTTGTTGATACAGGTTCTTTTATAATAGTGGAAACATTGCAAAGTCGGAGATTAGAAATCAATGATCTAATTAGAGCAAGTAATTTGTAGTTAAAATTGTAAGCAGCCTTAGCACAATTTAACCTTAACTTAACTAACCTAACTCTTTTGATTTTCAGTATGAAACTATGGTGGACTGTAAGCATTGTCAGATCGTGAAGACTGACTCAGGAGAGTATATTCTGAGTGGTGCTAAGAGGAGCTTTGGCTCACTCAGGGAACTTCTGCACTGCTACCAAAAGGAGGCGCTCCGCACTGATGGTTACACATTTCAGCTGACCAGGTGCTGCCCACCTAGCCCCAAAGGTCAGTGCTCATATACGATGTGCACAGTGAGAACAATGTTTACAGGTTAACATGTAAAACAGTACATATAGTAAGTAAAATTCACACAGTGCACCCATTTAAGGCACAGTTGAAACTTTCCCCCAATTCAATTCAACAATTCAACATCCTGTATCAAGTCAACCACAGAATTCTTTACAAGGGGTCTTTGACATTGTTATCTTGTTATTTTAGTCTTAAATCACTGATGCAACTAATTACCCATCTCCCAGCCTCTCGTCTGCTGCTCCTCCATAGTTATCAATAAGCTGAATTTAATACATGATAGAGTAGCTTCTGACATGCACTGATCATGCAGTTAAAAATGATGGTTTCTCTTAATCTTCTTAAGATTTGGTTTTATAGTGTCACTTTTTGCATTGTATGACATGATGCAGCAGAATTAGTGGGATACTTTAAATGATTTTTACCAGCACAACTTGACCATTAGTCACTGTGGGAATTTGTGGAAGTTACTAATGACTCTCTGATTCAGTTTCTGGCTGGCTGAGAAAGGGAAAAGGACATGTCTGTAAATAGACTGTTATGTATTCTGACATTCTTAATTAGGAATGCTTTAATAAACCTAATCAAATTTTCTGACAGTCTCACAATTGGTAGGTGTTGCTTTCTACTCAGATTTGACATTTAACAGTGTGACAGTGCCATTGTGAAGTGCAATAACCATCCCATAGTGACAATCAGATGTCAAATGTCAAAGTGCAAGTTTGATAGATCCAAATCTCTGTGTACCTTTTCTTTTCTTCAGATAAATCCAACTTGCTGGTTTGCAGAAATAATCAAGGGTCAGAAGTTTGTCTGTCTCCCTTGCTTCACAAACACGATATTAGCCAAATGGTGTTCCACAAAATCCGAAAAGAGGACCTTGTCATCGTAAGATACTGTTTTGACTTCTTGCATTAGCTTTTCACTCTCAGCAAAAAAATTGATGAAAAAATACATAACTAGGTTATTTCTTCAGTTTTCATAAGTCATATTAGCATACAAGATTAGATGTGTTGTTTCATGTGCCAGTTTAGATTAGTTAGATAAGTGATCTAGACTTGAAACTAAGTTGAACTATACCTACAGTAAGTGGGTATAGGGCCATCCATCAAATATAATGAATATTGCATGTAAACCCAAAACATACTAATACAGGCCTTTTGTTGACAAGAAACGTGCCACAGCTCAATCTGAGCGTATCTGTATGATTGAGCACACCAGAATGACCAGTGGGGACAAGATGGATCCCTGCAGAGTCAGTTAGGTGAAAAGACTAAAAGTTGATCCACCTAACACATCAATAGCAGTCCCTGTGGACAGGTGTGAGTGCACTGTGCGTGTGCAAGTGACAGCGTGTCAGCTGAGCTGTCACCCCAGTGACTGCGGCATTTCTGTCTCACAATATACTCTTTAGGTTGAGTACTTGAAGTCCTATAAAACAGGTCTGTCACAGGAAAACCACAGAAGCCATTTGGCTAATTAGGGCCCTTAGGGGTTTTTCTGTATTGCTAAATTTTGTTCTTACTTATTATTTAGCAGGTTTAACAAGTGTTTTTTTAATCTTCCTGTTTTGAACTTGGGTTCAACAGCTGTGCTGTGTAGTTATTTTAGAGCTTTGGTGACAATGGCCTTAAAACAATCGATCAGGTCCAGACTTTACTCTGAGTTGCAGCACCCACCTGGACATACTGGAAATGTGTTCACACATCAGGGATAATAGTTCGTTTGATTTCGGTGATGGAGGGTCTGGTGTGTGGAGAGTGCAGGAGGAATTATTGAGAGAGAGAAGCTCGATACAGCAGCAGAAAACATGATAAATATTTCCTATATTTAACAATGTTGTACTGAGGAGATCTACTAACAGGGAACGCTCACACTTTTGCTGTGAATACCCTGAGAATTACCGGCTGTGTTCACACCCAGGGTCACACGGACATTACGCAGATTATGTACTAGGTGGCTGGCAGGAAAAAGTCTGTGTGATGTCTGTGTGGGTTGATGCCAGTGTTTGTGTTCACACATGCAGCTCAGTAAAGTCTGAAGAAAGTTCTGGTTTAAAAGTGGCCTTTGGGTGTTTCTGCCCTGATGAGAAAGCAGCAACACTGACTCACAGTAGTTCATCTTCAGGGTCTGGAAAGATTTGGTTTGACTTTTGAAAATGGACACAATGAGAATAAAAGTTGTGATTTAATTTTGAGATTTACACAGGAGTTACTTTTACATAAATAAATTTGCTCTGGTTGATCCCATTATATTACGGCTGAAATTTCACAGTTATGCTCTGGTTAGTTTTCATTTGTTATATACTATACATTTATTTCAGACTACAAAATATCATTTATTCATCATTTTGTGAGGGAGTGGTTTAGACTGCTTGCTTCCTTTCAAATATAATAAAACAACGATGCTCTTTTCAAGAATGAAAGTCTAGGCCAAGGAACTTTCACCAAGATCTTCCGTGGTGTGAGGAAGGAGCTGAGAGACTATGGAGAGGTCCATCAGATAGATGTTGTTATCAAAATCCTGGACAAGGCTCACCGCAACTTTTCAGAGGTTGGTTTGTTTTTTTCTGTTTGAGAGGTGACACTTTAATAGTTTTTCAATTCAGATTCTCTAATCTTTGTGTCTCTTTTCCCTCATTTTCTCTCTCTCATAGTCATTTTTTGAAGCAGCCAGCATGATGAGCCAGCTCTCGCATAAGCACTTACTCCTCAACTACGGTGTATGTGTTTGCGGTGATGAGAGTAAGTCTGCCAGTCTACAGCATGCACAAAATAAACATCCTGGGCAGAGGTCATCACAAAGGAAGGAATCATTAACTGCATTTAGAGTATAAGGGCTTAAGTAAGCCAGTTAATGGTAAACGAGAAAACTGGTTTCTGTAATCTGTGTACAGGACTAGAGGAACCTACCTTTGGTCAAGCTTTCTGCCATGAATAGGCATAATCTGCCTTTTAAAGTGTGCATGTGCAGGACAAATTGTCACTGTTTTATATGTGTTATCTTTAATTACTATATGGTGAAAGTCTGTGACAAATGCTTCCAAATTAAGTCAGAGGTAAAAGTGAAATATGATTACTGATCTGCATGTACAGTATCCAGGTTACCCACAGTAAGTGCAGGTAAATGCACTGATCATGAAGTTAAAAGACAGATCTTTTGTAACCAAAATGAAACAGAATGTGTAATAACATCCACAAGTAATCAGTACAAAGAAAGACAAAGGTTTTCACACTGGAACAGTTGTGTTGACATAAAAGGAGCAGATAATTATATCAAATCAATCAGAGGGTAAATAAGGTTTCTGACCTGTTGACCTGCTCTGCTCTGACCCTTCGACTGTGGCTGTATCAGAGCCCTGGTATTAACAAGTCAGTAATGGGCCTCTGTAGTGATCTTTACACTACTTGCTGACACTCAAGAGCAGGAAATGTTCACGTTTCTCAGTGCAGGGAAAGAAGGAAAAAAAAAATTGAGGGTGCAGTATTTGAAATTTGTCTGTATGCTTATGGTTTTACTAATCTTTTTATTATTATTATCTTTGCTTATTCATTTAATCTATTTCCTGTGTGCACCTAACTGTTTGTCTTCAATCATATGAAGAGCATATGCTGCTGTAATAGCCGTTTAGTTGACAAAAAACAGAACTGAACTTGAAAACAAAACATGGATGACTAAATTACGGAGTGGGGAAAGTCTTGATAATAAAATAATCTCCATCTCATCTCCCTGTCAGACATGATGGTACAGGAATATGGTAAATTTGGTTCTCTGGACATCTACCTGAAAAAGAATAAAAGCTCTGTTAACATCACCTGGAAACTAGAAGTGGCCAAGCAGCTAGCCTGGGCTATGCACTACCTGGTAAGACATATATGCAAAAACTTTGCACATACTGTTTGACGTCAGACAGCAGATGAAATGTAAGGAAGAATACCTTTAGTATCATCTCATTTATGTTGTCTCTGTCAAATCTGCACATAGGAGGATAAGAACCTCATTCATGGAAATGTGTGTGCCAAGAATGTTCTTTTAATCAGAGAAGAGGACCGGAAAACGGGCAGTCTGCCCTTTATCAAGCTCAGTGACCCTGGTATCAGCATGACTGTGCTGCCCAGAGAAGGTGAGATAACATGGCTTCATGTACTGACCTGATATGAGAAGACTTGTACCTCACACCTGTGTGAGTCCGTGTGGGAATAATGTTCACAGTTTTGCTTTCGTGCTTTGCTTTGGTTTGACCAACCTACCTTTATTTGACACTTTTCATTCATATGTATCTTTTTTTTCTGTTCTGTTCTACATTTTTGTCCTTCAGTGCTGGTAGAGCGTATCCCATGGGTGCCTCCTGAATGCATTGAAAATCCCCAAAACCTGAGTTTAGCCACAGACAAGTGGGGCTTCGGGACCACCCTCTGGGAGATCTGCAGTGGCGGAGACAAACCCCTCAGCACTTTGGACTGCTCCAAGGTCTCAAAAGCAAAATAATCTGTATTTAAAAAAAACTAGGTGAACATTTTAGGAAAAGCTAAATGAAGTGAATCTTATAGTTACTGCTGGTTTACTGTTTGAGTCCTGGATGTCTCTGCCTCTTGTCTTATTTTACACAATGTGGAACTATTTCTTTATATCATGCATTTTATGAATGAGGAGGGTTTAGGGTTAAGACATTCTGTTGAATAATTTAAGAATGTCTGAAGACATTGGGCCTTTTTATATTCTTGCCTTAATAATAATAATAATAATAATTACGTAAGTACATCAATACTTCAACCTTTTTTAACTGCACAAATGTCCACAAATTCTCTTGAATCACTCACAAGTGGAAGTTAAGTACAGATCTGTTGATACAAATGGTTCTTGCATGAGGCCCAATGTATCTTAGCACCTAGAACATTTTCCAGCCCAGGTTGCAGGTGCTGATCTTTTGTGTTTTACTCTGCAGAAGAACCTGTTCTATGAGGACAGGCACCAGCTGCCAGCTCCCAAATGGACAGAGCTGGCCAATCTGATTAACAGCTGTATGGACTATGAGCCTTTATACAGGCCATCCTTCAGAGCAGTTATCAGAGATCTCAACAGCCTCTTCACACCAGGTAGGAAAAGAGATAAACATATGAATTCCTGTCAGTGAAGATTTATTAAGATTTTCCATTTCTCATTTCCATTTCCCATTGTTCCTTAGTGATAAATGTACATGTATAAAATGAGTTTGCATCTTGTTCTGTTGCAGACTATGAGCTGCTGGTGGAGAGTGACATGGTACCCAACAGGACAAGAGGCTTTGGCTTCCCATGGGTCTCTGAGACCCAGGAGCCTGCCCAGTTTGAGGAGCGGCATCTCATCTTTTTGAAACAGCTGGGCAAAGTGAGGCACACACAGATATTTTTTTCTAAAAATGTTTGTGTTTTAATACTGTAGTCTATACGCTTTCTTGTCATATTTATTTACATACAAATATTTGTTTACACGCCCATTTGATAATTACTGGAATCACCCTGGTTGATGGATCAATGTGTGGCAACATTAAAGTGAATTTAAATTAAATTTTCTATATAAATCACAGCTCTTATTTATCTCTCTACTCCGTCTCTGATGGACCCTATAGGGAAACTTTGGCAGTGTAGAGATGTGCAGATATGACCCCCTACAAGACAGCACAGGAGAAGTGGTAGCAGTGAAGAAACTTCAGCACAGCACAGCAGAACACCTCCGGGACTTTGAGCGGGAAATCGAGATCCTCAAATCTCTCCAGCATGAGAACATTGTCAAATACAAGGGGGTCTGCTACAGCGCAGGTATGAGCACATCATGTCTCTACGGCTAGAAAAATTGCATTAATAGATATGATTACATGTCCTGGTCTCTGTGCTCAGTTTTAAACCTGTACAGTTTTATTTATTAGCAAGCTTGAGGCACAAAACAAAATCAAATGTTTTCTATGTGGGCAGAAAAACACAAATATAGATCACAAAACATGTAAACAACAATAAAATAGATGTTTTTCTGGATTAGGATAAAAGTATCTCTTTTCTTTGTTAGCTTTGTTGGCCATCAAATAATTATCCACTTTATCTAGATTTTAGGTGAAGATCTAGGAGTAATTCTGTGTTTTTCTTCACTCCAGTGACAAAGCCCACAACTTTTTCTTGATTTAATATTATCACCCTTGAACATTTTTCTTGACAATCCCCATGTTTGCTGCCTACGGCACCAGTGACCATACCCATTAAAAGGATAAATCTACATTTTCTCAGTAATGCCTCTTCAAGCTCAACCTCCACTTGACTGTTTGCATGTCGTTATTTCCTCTCTTATGTATCACACTTCTTTCTTTCTGCAGGACGAAGGAACCTGAGGCTGATTATGGAATATCTCCCCTATGGCAGCTTGAGAGATTATCTCATCAAACACAAGGACCACTTTGATTCCAAAAAGCTTTTGCTCTATGCATCACAGATTTGCAAGGTAACAGTGCAGTGTGTAGAGTATTGGAATGATATGGTCAATGGGCACTTAACACATTTGGGTTTAAGGTCAAAATTATACATATAAAACAAAAGTTCACAATTTCAGCTTTTATTTCCTGCACATATTAAACAATATATATTGCATGACCGCCCAGTGGGTCTTGTTAGCCAGGGGTGTCCCATGAGATAAATTTTAAAATAATATCTAGCTCTAAATGGCTATTCTTGGTTTTATTTATGAAAACTACACTTGTTGTCAAAAAGAACAAATCAGGACCAGACAGCTGTCTATGAAAAGTAAACAATTATGAATGTGAGAGAGAATATCATTCAGAGGCATAGTCAATACAACAAAGGAAAAATGGACTGATGACACAAAGACTAACCTCTATGGAAGTGATAGAATAGCCATGAAAAGTGTGGGTGGAAAGTGTGAATTTGCAACTAAATATTAAGCTGTATTTACTTTAAAACTGCCCATGCTGTAATTTGGATGGATTTGGATGATAAAAAGTGTTCTGTGTTTTATATGTATTATCTTTTTATCTTAAACCTAAATGTCCTCACCTTGTTTTTCCAATACTTGGAGGAGAGTGTATGTATCACTACTGCATAATCCTTTTTTTTTTTTCCTCCAGGGTATGGACTATCTTGCCACAAAGCGTTACATCCACAGAGACCTGGCCACTAGAAACATTCTAGTTGAGAGTGAGATGAGGGTGAAAATTGGTGATTTTGGGCTGACCAAAGTGCTGCCACAGGACAAAGAGTACTACACTGTCAGAGAGCCTGGAGAAAGCCCGATCTTTTGGTGAGGATAATGCACTCCTTGTGTTAGCAGTTCACAAAGCATGTTAATATTTTTGTTGGGTGATATTCATAATGTGTTTAACTGGCTTTTCTACAGTTATAGAAAATATTGTAACTTTTTGTGACAGATCTTTAAACACAGGTGTTAAAGATAAGACAGAACAATAATAAGAGAAAATGTTTTTGTGCCTACAAGTATCTTTGTTGCGTCTTTCACACTTTCATATCAGCTTGTAATGTAGGACTAGTGTTGAGCATTACTATATACTGAGCCACATCATCATCATACAATGTGTGGTGGTGTTTTCCAGGTACGCTCCTGAGTCGCTGACAGAAAGCAAGTTCTCTGTAGCATCCGATGTTTGGAGTTTTGGTGTTGTCCTCTATGAGCTCTTCACATACAGTGACAAGAACTGCAGCCCACCAGCGGTAAAACATTTCATTGCTCTTTTTTTTAATGTTCCTGTTCTATTCTTAATAACTCTGTCAACTGTTGGATTCACTTAATCAAGCTACAAAACAATGACCAATATAATTAATTTGTAGTGCTGTTTAGGAAATCAGTTGATTGAACACACACACACACACACACACACACACACTGGTATAGTGATGTACTTACAAACCTATTTTGGAAAGTTTTACCAAGGTATTATCACTAACATCAAGCAAAATTGTGTGTGTGTATATTTTTTAAGGTGTTTATGGACAAAATGGGAAATGAAAAGCAAGGCCAGATGATTGTCTACCACCTGATTGACTTGCTGAAACAAGGATACAGGTTGCCTGCTCCCAATAATTGTCCAAAGGAGGTCAGTAACTCTACACATACAAGTCGTTTTTTCCTCAGGTTATGTTTTAATATAAGAAAAAGCAGTGTACATCTATTCTAGCAATGTTTGGGCAGGAATTTACTAACAAGCACTAAACACAAAGATGAGGCTGATTTGAATGTTTTTAGGTATTAAATTAAAATTTGGGTTTGATAAGAGTGCAGAGAAAATTAAGGGATCACTTTGTCGAGAAGTAAACATGAATGTCTGTACCAGATTTCATGACAAGTGATCTAATAATTTTGTTTTTCTGTGTTGTTCTTATTTCGTCAGATTCACAAGATTATGACACAGTGCTGGAGCAGTGACCCAAAGGTGCGGCCTACGTTCAAGACATTAATCCACAGTGTGGAGGCTGTAAGAGACAGCAAGGACGGATGAGGAGCATTGATCCCTGAACCTCTGACCTTAAAGTGTTTCTTACCTCCTGGGAGTCATTTGTCACACATCTTAACAGAACAATGAATGCCTCTGTGATGTTTGGGTTTTGTCAGCTTAATGGCAATTTCTGCTTTAACATCTTTCCATGGCCTCATGAAAGATACAAAGTGATTACTACACTACATCTGACTCAAACAAGAGATAATCTCTGTCTTGAAGAACATTTCAGTATGAAGAATACTTTTTTGTTTTCGTTTCTGTTCTTCGTGTGTGTACATAATGTGTTTTGCAAAGAGAATTTGCTGGAAGTGACTGAAATGAGAAAGCAGATAACTGTTCTATTAAATGTGTTTTTAATTTTTTTTTTTTAGAATGTTCAAGCCTTAAAATCAATGAATGCTAAAATGAAGAAATTGCCAATAAGGTGCTCTGTTGTTAGATTTTTACAGTATTTTCTATACTAAGCAGTGATGTATTTTGCTTAACCAAAGAGGCCATGGGATTCTTAACGCACTGCAGATCACATGGCCTGAATTCAAAAACTTGAGTCAAATCTCACTCTCTGCAAAGATCGTGTGTTGCTGTTCTTTTATGAGTGACTGGAACTGAGCAGTTTTCCTCCTGATGGCCAGACAGACTGTTACTTGTTTATTTGGGACTGATAAGGAATAAAACAGCAGCTATTCTTCTGTCCTGAAGGAACCTACTATTAAGATCTCGACAAGTTATTTCAAGGAAGATTTCTGCTGTTACAGTGGACTTTTCATCAGATGTTTCACTGATATTCACTGCATAACAACAGAAGAAAGGAAGCAGAGTTTCGTTATGCTGGTTTGCTATGATTACACCATATTTCTACAGAGCATAACTCCACTTAACACAATTTGTGTTATTTGTTTACATAATGTCATGCAAGGTGGAAGCAACAAATATAGCACACACAGCTATAACTACAGTACACAGTGGTGTTGTATCACTGGGATGCACAGTATCATTTTTGTTTGTAAAGGAAATCAGAAAGATTGTAATTAATTACTAACGGGTAAATGTAAATTTTATACACAGTTTGTCTTAAACTGTTTGCAACATGTGGTTTTATTTAAAATGTCTGACTTTTGTTCATGTCATTATTTTTCTATCCATTTAAAGATGTTGAAGAACTTGAGTGTGTGTGTGTAATGATGTGCATTATACTGTTACCATAAAACTGATCAATAGTCACAAAGGGGATTTTATTATTTGAATGTATAAAACTTTACATGCCAGTTGCTAATGGAGGAGGATCAGTGTTTCACAAAATGTCCAACGTAGATTCCCTCTCACTTTGCCAGGAATGAGTGACTAAAGAGCAAATTGACTCTCACCTACAGACTTTGCAACCTCCCACCCTCTAACCTCTGATCTAGTTATTTTTTTTCCAAAAAATGTTTTAAGTTTTACATTTTTACATTACTTTTTGCTCAAAGGGCTATTATTATGACATCTTTTGTCACATAACATCAAATGATTGTTACATTTGCTTCATTTTAACATATTAAACTGGTGATTTTTCATTCCATTTATGAGTTTTTGTTTGTTGCAGTGTGAATATGTAGAAGCCTGGTTTTGTCATGTGATGAAAAAATGCATCTGCCTTCAATACATGTGTACATGTAGAGATATGGATATGTGGCATGTTCCAGCTGTGTGTATTTTTTTATTAAAACATACTGTAGTACTCTGGGCATACAAATTGTAGTTATAAATTTTGTATAATGTCCTGTAAAATGATTTATACATTTAGACCAAATATTTTATTGGTTTTGTTCAGAGGGTGAAATGTGTCCTAATTACGTCATAGAATAGAAAAAATGCACTATTTTCAGGTTGTGTCCTCGGGTGCTGATGATGAGGCAGGTGTTATGTTGTAAACAGAGGCCAACAATTAGTTCACCGCAGCCAAAATGATGCCAATATTGTTGTAGTGTCCCTGTGTTATTGTGTTGAGAATGTGCACTTGACAATACGATATGATGCTTATTGCGCTGCATTTTGTTTATATGGACAAGTGTCGTAACATATGATACTGCTCAACTTTTGTATTTACAGTTTTTTAAATTTATTGTCAAGAATGCTGAAAGGGCAACATACAATATAGCTTTATTAACAAAATATCAAGCAAGCGAATAAAGAAAATATAACACATGAAGTCGTGGTGATGTGATGATCTATTACAGTTATTACTTTTACTGGATCGTACATTCTTTGCAGGAAGATAAGTGGGAATAACTAACTATACTATTAAACATGTCGCTCCCTCTGCCACCATTTTTCCATGTCCACTCCTCTTCTCCCTGCTTCAGCACAAGCGTCCAATATCATTCTTGGTACAGCCCTGGTTACAGCACATTCCTGCTACACCCAGAGAAAAGTTCCTCTTCTTCTTGTTCGGTATGCGCCAGTCAGCAGTCGCTGGACTACCATCTTGCTCGCCTAAAACTGTGGACAACTTTTTCTCGAGCGACGCTGGGTCACTCTGTGACTGTTGCCTCTCTCCTGTGGCCCCATAAAGAGTCAGAAGGTCTGCCAAGGAGGGAGAGGAGGCAGCACGGAGAGGAAAGTGGTTATCTGTGAGCTCTGCTCCACGCTGCCAGAAGTGCTGGTTGTTGTCTACTGTATCATCACTGAGGGAACTCCACTGGAAAGGATCTGGAGGAAAAAAAGATAAATAATAAACAAGAAGAAAGAATTCAATTAACAACATGAACTGACCTGATGCCGAAATATGAAACACTGTCGATCAGCTGTTTAACTGAAATGTGTCACTCTATTAAAACATTTCTTTTCTTTCTAAAACATCAGCATTTCTTCACCCTTTTCTCTTCCATCGCTTAAGAAACTGGGAAATCTGAGTTTCACCAGACCATATGTACATATGCCAATGCCTTTTTTAAAAATTCTATTTGACATGCACCAATAAAGACAAAAGAATGACAGTGTGACAAAGCCAACTCACCTAAATCTCCCTCTGTGGATCTCTTCCACCGGGAGCCTCCGCAGGTGAAAATGACTGCTCTGATGAACTCTCTGCCGCACAGTTTCACCCCATAGTCCCTCGGAACCACCAGTTTGCTCATTACATCAGCCTTCACACAGCTGCATATACCACCAAGACACACCACGGCCACAGCAAGAGTCACTTTCCAGAGCATTTTACTTTTCCTGATAAACTAACACAAGGAACTGGCTGCACAGGTGGGTCAGCTGGGTTCCACCTAAGGTCTGATCAGTGCTTCAAAAGCTGCCGGGTTCCGTTTTTTACTGCTGCAGCCTGCTCAAATTGTAAATGATGCCTCTATTCGTCTATTTTTTGTTGTAGAGTAGACTTTGGTTTCCTCTTCTTGTTCTCTCTTGGTCAGAGGATGCAAGCTTTTATACTCCTAGTCACTAGTTCACTCATCAACCTATGCCCAAGCCTCTCTTTCTCCCTCCCTCTCTCTCTCCCTCTCCCAGAGACACATACACACGTCATTTAGATTGATGACAATGACGTACTTTGAGTTATTCCTTTGTTGTTGTAATATTAAGGGAATATTTTTATATGAAGTTTGACTGTGCACAAATTACACGTTATATCAGTTTGGATTATTTTTATTAAATTTACAAAGATAGTTTCAACTGTGTCACACATGAGCTCAAATTATGATAAATATATACTGCTTAATTATGAGCACCTTTATTTTACATTCACGTAATACTACAATGATAATAAAAATACAAATTATAGGTGCAATGATTCTACCTACAGATCTGGAATAAAATTCCTCAAAATTATCACAGCAAATCTTGTGTTTCTCTCTTTTTTTAATATGAGCAACATTTTTGAGATACAGTTTAGAATCTGATGCTGTTCTGACAAATGTTTGCTGTGTTGATAAGCTTTATAATTAAAATTCCATTAAGTAAAAAAGTAATTTGCTTTGGTACTTGGTCTGTTGGTCTGACAAGTAAGCACCAGTTTCACCAGTATTAGCTACTACTTACCAGTTACTTGCCCAATTTGTTAGTGTTTAGGAGTCTTTCTGACCTCTAGTGGTCACATACTTTAACTGATAGGATAAACAAGCACAACACAATTTCATATTTTCTATACTGGATTTACATCTAATAACAATAACATACCATTATTTGCATTTGTATTATTATTGTAATTAATTCCACTCAGGTTCATGACACTAAATTAGTGCAAACCATGGACTCAACAACTTAAGTGAATGCACCGAGTGGACGATTTTGTGATTTTATCTCAGATAACTTATCATTTCTCCAAGAAGGAAGTGAGGCTGCTTTTAGCGCGGCGGGCCTTCTCTATGCTTTCATAGGTTGGAGTCCCAAGAGGCAACTCTAGGCGGTCCTGTTCAGACGCCATGATACTCTCAGCCTCCCCTAATGAAAGAACAAATACACTCTTTTAAGCAGAAGATTGACATTTGTAAAACCCAGAATTTTGTCCTACACATTTTATTATTTTCTATAATTAACCAGTTGAACTATGGACATAAGTTAATCAATTATTGAGCATCATTACTAGGGTCATGATAATAATACTAGATCTGTATAGTTGTACCTCTCATACGATAAATGAGTGTCCCATAGGCGCTGTCCATCTGGTAGGCAAATACAAAACCGAGGGGAATGATGGGGCCCAACAGGGCTGGTTTCTTTCTTTTAACAGCACTGAAAATGTAGAGACAAAAATTTTTTATTATTATTGCCACTGTCAACATAAGAGAAAAAGCTGCTACGCACAAACACTCAGCTATATTTTAATAACAAAAATAAATTGATTTTCAGTATGATAAATTATGTTAATATCATGAGTCAGAGTCATGACTACCGATTTATATGTAAATATCACGCTGCTGTGGCATCACCTATTGTTGGCTTGTGGCTTTTAGCAACACTGGAACTGTTAAAGTACAGTTAAACTTTATGTGACTATTGTGTTCACCACAAGCTGAGCACTGGTCTACAAAGTGTGATTAATTTAATACTGAATCTCTGAAGACTCGGTTCACTGAAATTCACACTTTATAGCTGTCACACTCAGGTCATTCAGGATATTCTCTGGCTGTGCGTTACTACTGCACGTGAAACATCATCCCTGGATGAATCTTATCTGAAAAAACACCTCAAATCGAAACCCACCCTACAGTAAGTCCCACTGTGGCCAATGTAAAAAAGGTGCCGAAGTATTTCAGAAACTCTCTGGACCAGGCAATCTGCATAGCCATCTGTCGCTCCCTCATCTGGTTCTGCATCAGGATCTGACGCTCCATCTACACACAAAGAAAGGACACAAAATACATTATCACGCATCTGAGACTAAATATCATAAAGACCACAAAGAGTCACATTCAACAGATAAATTGTGTGAAAAAAAATCCAGTATTGGTCAAATTCTGTAAAATAATATCATATTGCACTACTGTTTTGGAATAAGGCATATATCTTTATATTGGAAAGATAGGTCTTTGATTGTCTTATTAAAATTATAAGTAGAGATTTACTAATGTAGTTTAATAAATCTGTATATTGTATATTTTAATTCTGTGCTTCTCCACTCTTCCTCCAGATCCTATGACCTTGATTTCCAAATTAAATGAAAAACTGCCTTTTGACCTAAAAAGAAGACTATTGAGCAACATTAGCAATAGCTGTTTTCTAGAGTTACCAATAGCAAATCCAATGAGATCACAATGCAAATGAATCATTATCATGACTAGGTAGAAAAAACAACAAGTACATGAGAGATAACAAAAACCTTAAGTGTGGCAATTCAATAGTTTGGTACATCCTTAATAAGAAAAAAAGCCCCCGTGATGATGATTTTTGGATGATGACACAAGAACGATCGTGAAGAAAAACCCTTTAAATCTACAAAAATCGACACTCAAGAGATGCCATCACGAATGTAAATACGGAGGGTTTACAACAAGGTGCTAACCATTGGTAACATTCAGGAACAGCTAAGTGAGATTAGACTTCGCCAGAAAACACCTAAAAAAGCCTCCCATGTTCTTGAGGTCAGGCCAGTCAAGTTCATCCACACCAGACTCTGTCATCCATGTCTTTATGGACCTTGCTTTGTGCACTGGTGCACAGTCATGTTGAAAGAGGAAGGGGCCAGCTCCAAACTGTTCCCACAAAGTTGGGAGCATGGAATTGTCCAAAATGTCTTGGAATGCTGAAGCATGCTGAAGCACTGGAGTCCAGTGGCGCCGTGCTTTATACCACTGCATCCGACGCTTTGCATTGTACTTGGTGATGTATGGCTTGGATGCAGCTGCTTGGCCTTGGAAATCCATTCCATGAAGCTCTCTGCGCACTGTTCTTGAGCTAATCTGAAGGCAACATGAAGTTTGGAGGTCTGTAGCGATTGACTCTGCAGAAAGTTGGCAACCTTTTCGCACTGTGTGCCTCAGCTGACCCCGCTCGATCAGTTTACATGGCCTACCACTTTACCTCTTCTACATTCTTATAATACAGCTGACAGTTGACTGTTAAATATTTAGGTTTGTAAATGTTTGTAAAAACAGTCTGCATGCCTAGGTGCTTGATTTTATACACCTGTGGCCATGGAAGTGATTGGAACACCTGAATCTGATTATTTGGATGGGTGAGGGAATAGTTTTGGCAATATAGTGTATCTGAGGTTTTGGGGTCCAAAAAGAATAACCTTTGTCTTGTCTGAATTTAGAAGTAGGAAATTGCAGGACATCCAGACCTTTTTGTCTTTTAAACATTCTTGAAGTTTGACGAATTGATTAATTTTGTTTAATGGCTAAATATAGCTGAGTGTCATCTGCATAGCAATGAAATTTTATAGGAGTGTTTTCTAATAATGCTGCATAGGGGAGACATATATAAAGTCAAAAGTATCAGTCCAAGCACAGAACCTTGTGGGACTCCAAACTTACTTTTGTCTGCGTGGAAGACAAATCATTAACATGGACAAATTGGAACCTATCTGAACCTATACAAATAATAAAGATTAGGAAAACAATACTGTGAATGCTGCACAGCAAAGTAGCTACGTTTATCTATGGTATTCTGTTGCATTCACTAGTATAGTCACCTGAACTGGTTTTCAGTTCAGACTTTGTGGCATTTCTTCCTCTTAATGAGCTTTAGACCATCAGTTGTGTTGTGCAGATGAAGGGTGGGTACAGAGTGAATTATTTTGTTAGTGCCACTACAACTACTCTACAAATCAATTTTGTGGCAGAAACACTCAGTTGAGTAAAGAGAAAAGACACTTCATCAGTACTTATGAAATAAAGGTCAGTCAATCTGAAAAACACAGGGCGAACAGATGGTTCCTGAATGTGTGGTTCCCACTGTGAAGCACGGAGGAGGTGTGATGGTGTGGGGCTGATTTGCTGGCGACACTGTTGGTGACTTTGTCAAAATTGAGGGCGCTCTGAACCAACACGGTTACAACAGTATTTTGCAGCGACATGCCATCCCATCGGGTTTGGATTAAGTGGAACCATCATTTGTTTTCCAGCAGGACAATGACTTCATACACACCTCTAGGTTATGTAACAGCCATTTGTTTAAGAAGGAAACTGAGTGCTGCATCAGATGACCTGGACTCCACAATGGCCCGATCTATATCAAACTGAAATGGTCTGGGATGAGCTGGACCGGAGAGTGAAGGAAAAGCAGCCAACAAGTACTCAGCACCTCTGGAAACTCCTTCAAGGTAGTTGAAAAACCATTCTAGGCAACTACCTGAGGTTAAAAGCAAAAAAGGACAGACTTTGAAGAATGGACAATAGAAAACATTCTTGGCTGTAACACTTTTTTGTTTACTACATAATTCCATATACGTTCTTTTATAGACAGAACATACATATAAAAAAGAAAAAACACAGAGCGAAAAGATGTGTTATTAAACCACCTGCCTTCCATGTGTTTGAGCTGTGCAGTTATCTGAAAACACTGCACACCTTCCACCCTCTCTCCTGGTGTGAGCATATCCAGCATTAAAAAAAAACAAAAAAACAGCCGGGCCTGATATGACCCCAGTAGCGGGGCAGTAAACACCTCGCTTTTGTATTTCTGTACATCCAGGAATAACAAAAGGTGAAGTGTTATTGTGTTATTTGCTGTGTGGCTCTTTTTTTGGTCAGTGCTGACCAAGGTCAGAGTGACTCCAGCACGGTGACAGACGGACATTGAGCTGCAGCAGAGGCACCTCAGCCTGACTACTGATGACACAGGACCTCAGATTACCTTCCATCTGAATGCTCTGCCATAAACCACCACACACTCACACTACAGGCTGTACTATGATGGATTTTCAAGGACTGCATTTTGCTTTTGTTGGATGGAAACCAGCTATTTGCAAAAGCCTGTTGGAAGAATGTGACACTTCCCTCCTACGCACTCAAACGCTTTTTTCTTTCAGCAGGTGTAAAATGCAAAACTTAAATGAAGCGCTGTTAGATCGTGATATCACATTTGTATTGGCTGATTGATTCCAGCAGTTTGCTATATAGCGAACATCTACAGTGCACACATGTACAGTGCCAATAAAAAAATAAATAAAAAAAAAACTTTCCATCACCCTTTAAACCTTTAGTTTAGTTGCAACACTGAACAATCCATATATTATCTTAAATGAAGCAGTTCTGAGAGCAAGAACGGCCTAAAGTTCCTTCTGGACGTTGTGCAGCTTTGTAGGAGGAATTAGGTTGAGGTTATTGCTGCCAAAGGTTCAACCAGTTATTAAAACAGTTTCACTTACTTTTCCACCATCACTCTGTGTTTAACTTGTTCAATAAATACCCAAGATACTTTTAATTCCTCTTTTTTGTAGAGATCTGTCTTCATTTTGACATGAAAGAGCAATAATAGATACAAGCAACAATAAAAGGTAGAAATTGTGAGTGAATTCTTTTATAGGCACCGTACATCTCTGACAAAGCTATTTTAACAATGAAACAATGCGAATATTGTTGGTTGGTAGAAAAACTCACCCTCTGTGGGACACCAAAGTCACAGGTGCCGTCACTACAGATGGGAACTATTGCAGGTCAGAACAATTATATTCTCTGATGCAACACAATTTTAAGGCAAAGACAACTGAGAATGATTAAAAAGACTAATGAACTGTGACAGATGTTTCTAATACGTTGTGCACCACATTTACATACAGCAGAATTTTAGAAACAGTGTTGAAGTGGTGTGATTCACTGGTGTAGTGAAGCTCTGTGGCCCAGAGAGAAGACATGAAATTCAGGTATAGTTAATAGGTTTGGAAAATATAGATTATGATCCTTTAATTAAAAACATAACTGAACACACAAAAGTTCACTGTGGGATTCTGTCAGTTACAGTTTGAGGCTCGGCTTTTGTTTGCTGGAAATAAAAAACATCTGATGTCCTGTTGAGGAGCAGGTTTGCAAGACAGCTTAAGGCTTCTGTTCTTACAAGTGTCAGTATTTGCTATAGGGTTGGGGTGGCCGGGAGTTAAATCTCATATTTTACATAAGCTTTTTATCCGAAGAAAAAAAAAAAAAACCTGCTGTTTATGTCGTAGCTAAACCACTAATATAACTAGTCATGTAGTTGAGCCTCTTCCTTTCTGCAGGTATCCTCGTCTTTCAAGAGGCTTGTCTCCAATGTGCAGCTGGCTCTACCAACCTGTCAAGCGTTTTGTCGGCCGGCTAAGGCAAATGGTCACCCACCCTGAGCCTGGTTCTGCTGGAGATTTCCTCCATTAAAAGTTTTTACTCTCCACTGTCATCCAGTTGGATTTGGACTTCTGTTGTGATGTGACACTTAACATCGATCAGGCATAAAATTATCACCAGTGAGAAGTACAAAACATTAAAGACATTTAAAAATAAAGGAAATAAAAATCATCCGACATTAACTAAAATAATAAGAAATGACGACCGGGGTCGACTGTTGAGTCGCCTCATGTTGCCTTCATCTGTGTAGTGTAAATCAGGGGCACTTAAGGACCTTGGTTCAATGATGTTGAAATGATCAACTTGCTCCCATCATCAGTCTGCAAAGGATTGTGCACCAACTTCATAAAGTTAATTGTGATCTATGCAAACAATGTAAATATCCTGCTAATGAGGCAAAGTTACAATTTCAGCCACAACAGCAGATCCTTCATTTAAACTCTTAATTTCTCTGTTGGACTGGATCACTTGAGATTACACGACAGCTGTGGCAGAGAATTCAATCAAACTGATGGTTTTAAATAGATGACGTAGATCCTGAATCAGAAATTGGCTCCAAGTCTTTTGGGCTTATGAAATAACCTCCTGTGGCTCTTTCGTTTTTCAGGATTCACTCCAGCTGCTAATCTAGTTACATTCAACAACCCATACTGTTTCCCATGTGTCCCTGCACTACAATATAACCCAGTGACAAAGTGTCATAACAGGAAAAAGTGTTGGCTTTAAATCCACATTACAAGCACATGTGGCTTTCTTTGCTGATCTGCTAGCAGGTTTAACAAAAGCTGACATTTCTCCAGCAGCAGGTCAGAAATGAAAGTTGCTGTGAAGGCGTAGAAGGCTGCATGGTTTGTGTGTGTGTGTGTGTGTGTGTGTGTGTGTGTGTGTGTGTGTGTGTGTGTGTGTGTGTGTGTGTGTGTGTGAGATGCATGTTTGACTCATCTGGTTCTCTGAACTAAAGGAGGAACGTATATCAGGAGCATTTCTGACGAGGTGCTGAGAGTGGAAAA